>JAHUTJ010067437.1:0-16062 GCA_036250325.1 Characodon lateralis
ACTCTGCTCTTACTGGTGCAATGTGCAATCAATGAAGACTGGCTACCAGGCTGGTCCAATTTAGCCATGAAACCTCCCACACTAAAATGACAGGTGTTTCAGTTTCATTGTCCAACCCCTGTATCTTCATTAAGTCTTCTGTAGGTGCTTGATCACCATTTATGATTCCATCTGCATTTGTAGAAAAAGACAAATGATTAGTAATACGCAAAGGCAATCTCCAAAATGGACAAAAATATGTTGCTGTGGCTTCCGGTAGCAAAACTGGATTATTACAAAACCATCTCTGCAAATGTTATGACAGTTGGCTTTGAATTTTTAGTTTTTCACACTTGTCTCAATACAATGGCTACTTTTTGAAAAATCTTCATTTGCTTTAACAACACATCTGAGCACATCAGGTTAACTTTCATTGCTCCATAAACTTTTGCTTTCTCCAAAGATTGGTTGCCTTGTTCCCTCTTCATATTGAATTTGGCCATCAGTGCATTGTGAAGAGCCTGAAGAACAATAAATTACAGTTATAAATCAATATGAATATACGAAGGACAAATTGTACATGTCAGAAAACCGCTTTACTACATTGATGGGAGGAACGGGACTAAATTGCATCAAATCTTTTGGTGGAGAGGAGGGGCTTGCTAATAGGCAGTTGGGGTGAATTGTGAGAACTGTGTGTGTGTGTGTGTGTAGATACATACCTATTAACTTTGTGCACATAGTCCTTGGTGTTCTTTCCTCCAATTCTGGCAATTTGTAGCACCTGTTGGAATAACTGCATGATACAAGTGACTGACACTCCCAAGAGAACCTGTGAACAGTGTGTGAGTACACTGTACTATGTTATGCTAGGCTATTTATTTCTTCCAGATTTGTAAAACCTACCATCAAAGACTTTTGGAAGCGTTGCTCCTCTCTCTTTAAATCCTCAATGGTCTCCATTCTCTCAATTTGCACGGCTGGGTGGGTGTGGTGGGTTGTACATGTTTCAGGAGATTGAGGAGGTCAATTAGTATGTTTAACACTCGTTTCTGGAACATTGAAATAAACACATTTGTTGATTAAGATGGCTATCTCTACCTAGAATAGCAAGGCTACCTAGCTGGTTAATTATTTTATTGTAATCAGCTTCTGTATTTTTTATTTATACAGCAGATAAGATAAAAATGTCACCCTGACAATTGATCAATACTTACCATCCTGAGGCAATGGGAGTGCTTTTCATTGTCTGACCTCGAGGCGTCATTGAGGTGCCTTGACCTGTGGGCATCATCGCAATGCCTGGACCTAATGCTGCATCCACTGCTGGGCCTAGTACCATTTCAATTTATTTTAAATCACTTCGACATTTTTTAACTGACATAATACAATAATGCTGTAATACATACATTCTATGCATTACATATATTAATGCTGCCTGCTCAGATGCTTTTCTCCTAAGCTCCCTGCTTGCTTGCATTCTTTTACTCCTAAATTTTTATCTCTTAGCCAAAATTACGGAAATAAAACAACTTCTTACCAGTGACTCCCAAGGATTATTATTATTTATTTTATTTTTTTAAAGGACTTTGATGTTTTTATAATCGAACTCGAAAGCAGGACAAGTTGATGCCAGCTAATCAGCACAAAATGCCTCCCTTCACCACAGAGGACTTCGACAAACTTTTACAGAAATTGGCTGTTTTGGAGATGAAAATCCATCGACTAGAAGTGAATGTGGAGGTGAATATGGGGTACAACGATGATTCAACTCTGCCTGTGATCCCAAACAGTGACAGCCAGCTCAACAACTCAGCTGGCAATCAGAACACTGAGAATAAACATACCGGCAGACCCCTCCCTGGCATGCTGCTGAACTTCATTTGAAAGCATGGCAGTTATAATTTGGTCATCAGGTGTAACATTTTGTGGAAATATAAATGCCTTATTATTAGTAGTGTGGAAATATAAATGGCTTATTATTAGTAGCTAAGACTAAGATATATTTGGGACTTTGCTGTTTATAGATTGATTTTTATTAGAAGTTTTAGTTATGCCTTTGATAGTTAGAAAAAACCTTAACACTAGCCTCTAGTATTATAACACAATGAGTGTTTATTATTCAAGGTTAAGGCTTGCATGTCTTTTCTGTCTGTATCGTGAGAAGCCGGCAGTGTATTGGGGAGGCATACTACACCTCTCTGTGCTGACCGAAACGTCTGATAAGTATTCCACCCTGAAGATTCCTGAAGACGTGTGGGAGACAATTCTTTATTAAATGATGAAATGTACCTCTGTTTCTTTGATACTGTAACAGTAGCCCCTATCATTATAAAACAATGAGTGTTCATTATTCAAGGATAATGCTTGCAGGTGTTCTCTGTCTCTATCCACGTGGGGGAAACAATTCTTTGATTAAATAATGAAGTATGTCTCTGTTTCTTTGACACTGTTGCTGGGGAGACATCCACAGACAATGATTGTGTATGTGTACTGCATAGCAGCGTGGGGTATAAAATGTAATGTAACGCAGCCCCCAGTGAGACAGCACACAGACGTTTCCAGGTACCCGTGTAAGTGTGATGTCTCCCCCTCTGAATTCAGAATGGTTTTAATAAACTTGTGGAAACGTACAACTGATCTCTGACTGAGGATTGTCATTTGGCATGGCAAATAAAAAGAGTCGATGAGAGGTGAGGAGTAATGTAAGAGTTAACAGACGGCCAGTGAAGTTTTCCTACCTCGACAATTTGGTGCCGTGACCTGATTTTGGCACTAACTAAAGGATAATTAATTGACTAGGAGGCGGACGTTGTTCTACAACACCACAGGGTCGACCCAAAACAAAAGGTAAGGAGATCTATATTTATTCTCCTTTTGCCTGCTAATAGTGTAGGTGGTGTTGTGGAATAGATATCTGTTTTCTCTTAAATTTACAGTCTTGATCAGTTTTGGGTAAAAATATTTGTTGGTTGAAATAATGTATTAAGGTAAAGAAATGATGTATTGAGTAAAAATATTTGTTGTAACATACTTTTCACCTGAGATACTTGAATGGTGAGGGTGTTAAAGTGAATAAGTTCTGGATTTAGCAATCTAAACTCAGTCCTGATCAGGACTGGGGTATTTAGGCTGGGGTTAGTAAGAGCCTCCCCGAGGGACTGGGGACCCCTCTTAAGTGGCCAGGGATAGGACCCCGAGACCCTGAACTGGCAGATGAGGGAAGACAGATCAAGATACTTCAATGCTGAGACTGTAAGAGTAAAATTAAGTAAAAGGAATTCCAGGGAGTCAACGGAAGGTTGATTCCTAGGTGTCAAACTGGGTTTGGCACCACAGCGGTCGAACCAGGAGATTGAAAAAGAGAGTCCCGCTGAGTGGAAGGGTTTGAGGCCCTCCGCGCGCGCAAGCTGTATATCTTAAGTGTTGTATTAGTCTAACTGGATTTACTGTGCATATGAGTGAGAAGAAAATAAAATTGAGTGGCTGCAAATGAGTGTGAATGGCTGCGCTTGAGTGTGATTGTGAAATGGAATTGAAATGACCTGTGAAGTGATGCTGCCAAGCATAATGCATAAGAGGTGAAGTGATTGTATAAACGGTGATTTTATTATAAACTGTAGTGCCATAGCCAATAAGGCATAAGCGGTGGTGATTGTGGAAGCTGTGATTTTATTATAAACCATAGAAAGTGACAAAAAAGGGGAAAACAAGCGTAACATAGTGTAATAAGACAACAGTTGAGCAACATGGAAGGAGAAATTGATAGGGAAAAGAGTGATGATGGATGGGGAAGAGGTCGCTGGCTCCCGTTGAACAGATAGCTGTGCTGGCAGGATTTATGGAAAAACATGAGAAAAAGTCAAAGAAGGAAATTCAGAAAAATATAGAAAAAAATCAAGAAGGTGATTGGTACAGGAGAAGGAGGAATGTATAACAAGGAACCGTTAGGTAGATGGTTGAACCGAGAATATAAGAGGCATCTGAAGGATAAAGAAAGTTGGTTGATTAAAAGCTGATGAGAAAGGAGGACTTGGTGGAAGAAAGTGTAAAGGTGAAGCAAAAGACGCAGGAAAAGAGAGACAGAATGGGGTCGTTTGTTGGTTTGGTGGCAGGGATTGATCCAAAGCAGTAAGGAGAGAACACAAATGAAGCAGTCAGAAAAAACAGCAGTACCCGCGCTGAGTGTCCCTCCCCCCTATAGTCTCACACATGGTATATATCCAGTGATAGATGTGCAAAGTGGAGAAATATATATTAGAGGAGACACAGAATCAGGCCAGTTACATGCACATTACAACCCGTTTACCCCTGAACCGTCAAAAGTATACACACCACAAGTGGGTGGACCTGCCTGTTATGAACCCTTCTCTGACCGAATAGACTACTCGGAGCCAGAGCGGTCCATCCAGTTTTCAATGTCCATTGTTGACCTCATCAGTTGGAATGACAAAATATGTCCCTTTTTCATTGGGAGATGTACAGGCATTAGTAGATAAGTTGCCACCTATTGCAGGGCGTGGACATGTCTGGTTACAGGAATTAGATACATTGACTAAAGGCATGACACTGGCCTTGGGTGACTTTAGAGCAATTTTGGGGCGATCTGTGCGTCCCTCGGTTGTTAGAGAAATAGAACAGAATGCTGACTGCAGTAAGGACCCCTGACACATGTAATGACTGCCCTAGGGAAGGCCATAAGAAATCAGTATCCGCCCATCGCCCCCGTTGCAGTCCCTCAATTTGATTGGGACCCTAACCAGCATCCTAAAGAGTACATTAGTGGTGCAGTGGACACGTGGATGAGACACACAGGAGTTAATCTCAAGGGTGATGGGACAGGAATGGGAGAGCTGTTTAGAGAAGCCGTATTAAAAGGAGTTCCTGAAAAATAATCGTGATTTGCAAGGAATAGACTTCACAAAGTGGGAAAAACATTTAATTGACCTTTTACATAATGCTCAGGAGACAGAGAAAAAGAAAAAGGAGGAGAAGGAGCAGCTACATAATCAGCTCCTTAAATTGCAGCTGCAAGAGGCCAAATAGAAATTAAATAAGAGAAAAAGTGATAAAACTGAAAATGTAATGTTAGCTGCAGCTCAACCTGTTCCTCCTGCTGGTGCTGCATCTCCAGGAGGAACAGGTTGAGCTGCAGCAAGGTCCTTCCTAATGCAGGTTTGGCACCTCCCCCACCCCTGCAGGGCCAGTATCCACAGATGGGTGGATACCTGTCTTACAGTCCATACTGACACACCCTTGAGGAGGACCTAGGCAGCGTGGGCACGGCAGACCCCATGTTGTCTGCAAAGGTGGGAGAGAACGGTCTAAATTTTTTAATGGACACTGGAGCTACTTATTCCACCATAACACAGCAACCTCCTAAACCACTGCTCTCTACCAAGACTGTTTCTGTGATGGGCTTCTCAGGGGCTGCACAAATTCTGCCTGTGACTTTACCACTTCCTGTTCAGATTTGGACTCAGAGAGTAACTCACCCTTTTGTGTGTTCACCCAGCACACCTGTTAATTTGCTGGGCAGAGACTTATTAGTGAAGCTGGGAGCATCAGTGCTGTGTGGTACATATGGGTTACCGGTAAGTTTTCCAGATGGTTCCTCTAGGCATGTGGACAAATGCTTCAGCACAGACAATATCTTTTACAGCCAGTTGCAGAGGAATATGCTGGCATGTACTGGGGACAGCTGACCGCACCTTGATCTCCAAGCGGCATCTTCTCTGTGTATCAGCTGTGGAAACCCTGGATTCAAAGTCTCTGCCCCTACACCTCTCCGCCTGACCCGCCCCATGTCACTCTGTTCTACAACCGTTGTCACACTGAATGGTACCAGGATTTGTTTAATGAAACAGTAAAAGGTAGGACATAGTTTATTTCATCCAAAAATATTTATGTGGCTCCCGAGGGTGTGGCTGCAACAGTTGATTTAACACCTGAACAAGCAGAATGGTATTTAATGTCAGATGAAGCTGTTCATCATGTTTCTCTTTCTTTGCATCCTGAGCACCAAGCTAAGGAATTGGGAGGAGTGGTAAAGCGCTCTCTGGCGGCTGGGGACTGGCAGGACACCTCAGTCACCAACTTAAGGTATTCTAAAAGCACAAATACATACTGTATGAAATGTACAGCTACTGACGAAGTCCTGTTGCAGCACGAGATGCTCACACGTCATCATGGAAGAGAAAAAACACATCATCCTGAAGCTGCAGCTCTTTTGCAGTGCCTCCCTTCTCAGTTATGGGCTGAAGGGCCCGCAGATGTAGGATTAACCCCCTGCACCCCAGTCTCTTTTCAGGTTGCATCTCCCTCGCCTATTTTGGTTCCACATTATCCACACAAACAACAGATTCAGGAAGGCATCAGAGACACCATTGAAGGACTGAAGGCAGCAGGCATGTTAGAACCCTCAGCCTCAGCATGGAACACAGCTATCCTTCCTGTAGAGAAAAAAAAGTGCTGGAAAATACCGCATGGCGCATGATTTAAGAGCAATAAATTCAGTTCTGGTGACTCCTACTGTTCCTGTCCCAAATCCTTATGTTACTCTTTCCAACCTGGAACCTTCACAGCAGTGGTACACATGTATTGATCTAGCTAATGCCTTTTACTGTTTGCCATTAGCAGAAGAGTGCAGAGACATTTTTTCTTTCACCTATTGTGGGGAGCAGCTGCGCTACACCCATCTGCCACAAGGGTTTGCCCTTTCCCCAGGTACATTTAANGATCTAGCTAATGCCTTTTTCTGTTTGCCATTAGCAGAAGAGTGCAGAGACATTTTTTCTTTCACCTATTGTGGGGAGCAGCTGCGCTACACCCATCTGCCACAAGGGTTCGCCCTTTCCCCAGGTACATTTAACCAAGTTTTGAAAGATGTGTTACAGACTTGCCCCCTACCACAGAACGTGACTCTCATTCAGTACGTGGATGACGTCCTACTGGGAGCATCTACAGCGGAGCTCTGTTTGCAGTCTACAGAACTTGTGCTAATACATCTACATAAACATGGATTCAAGGTCAGTAAAAATAAACTACAAATAGCAAGGAAGCAAGTTTCCTTCGTGGGCAGAGTTATTACTGCAGGAAGCACGGGCATGTCAGGTTCACATAAGCAAAGTATTTTAACACACCCTAAACCTCTTAGGGTGAAAGACATGCTGTCATTTTTGGGCCTTACAGGCTACAGCAGGAACTACATCCCACGTTACACCGATCTCACACAGCCCCTCAGAGACCTAATCAGAAAACAGGGCATGCACAATCTCAACAATGTCCTTAATTCGACACACAGCAGAGGAAGCCTTTGTTGCGTTAAATCAGCTTCTCTCCAACGCGGAGGAGCTTACGCTCCCTGACTACACCACACCATTTTATTTGGATGTTTCTGTAAGAAAACTGGCTGTAATTGGAGTTTTGTTTCAGAAAAAAGGGGGAGAGAGGAGAGTGCTGACGTACGTTTCAGTAATGATGGATAACATGGAAAAACGCCACCCACAATGCACACAACATGCAGCAGGGTTGGCAAAATTAATTCAAAAAACAGCTCACTTAGTGATGGGACACCCTCTGAATGTTTTAACAACTCACAGTGTGGTGGCATATGTGAACTCTCAAAGTTTTACTATGACAGCTCTGAGACAACACAGGCTCAGCAAAATCTTGGAGGCACCCAACATAACCTACGCTCATGAGGGAATCAACATGGCGGATGGAATAACACAGGGGGAACCACATAAATGTGAAGAGCTGGTTAGCAGAAAAGAAAAGGTAAGACCAGATTTAGAAGCCAGCCTCCTTGAGGGACCACAGGTGAGATAGCTGTTCACAGATGGTTGTTGTTTCAGGCATGACATAGAAGGACTTAAGGCTGCTTATGCTGTGGCAGAGCAGACAGAATCAGGACTGACAACAGTTGAAGCAAGAAGGTTGGAAGGACCCCAATCAGCACAGAGAGCAGAAGTTATGGCAGTAATAGCGGCGCTCAGACTGACAGAGGGGCAGGAAGTGAATGTGTACACAGACTCCGCCTACTCAGCAGGAGCCGTTCATGTGGAACTCTATCAGTGGTTGAGAGCAGGATTTTTGACAGCTGGAGGAAAACCTATAAAACATGAAGCAGAAATGAAAGAGCTAGCAGAAGCCTTGTTGTTACCAGCAAAAGTAGCAGTGATCAAACGTGAAGGACAAGAAAGCAGTGATTCAGAAGTAGCAAGAGGGAATCAGGCTGCTGACCATTCTGCCAAGATAACAGCAGATTATATTGCTCACATGATGATGGTGGCTGTAGAGGAGGAAGTGAGAGAACAGTTGACCTTAGAGAGATTAGTGGAGCTGCAGAGCAGTCCCTGAGGAGAAGAACATGAGGAGGATAAGATGAGCTACAGAGCAGTCAGGATGTTGGAGAGGACCAGATGGTAGGATCGTGTTCCCTCCTGGGCTTAAACAGGAACTTTTTTATGAGGCACATGGAGTAGGACACGTTGGAATTAGACAGATGCTGGAAAATCTGAAGGAGTGGTGGCATCCTTTTATGACAGACATGGTGAAAGACTTTGTGAAATGCTGTACAGTGTGTGGGCAATTCAACCCAAAGAAAACTTTGACACCATTGCAGGGGAAATTTCCTTTAATCACAAGACCAGGAAAGGAAATAATTATTGACTACACAGACATGGTGCAGTCAGTAAGAGGTTTCAGATATCTGCTTGTGTATGTGGATGCTTTCACAGGATGGCCAGAAGCATGGCCAGCGAAAAAGGAAGATAGCAAAACTGTGGTTAAATGTCTCATTAACCATTACATTCCCAGACATGGGTTTCCTGAAAAGATAAGGACTGACAATGGAACCCATTTTAAGTACCAGGAGCTGCAACAAGTGAAGTCCAGTTTGGGGCTGAAACACAGGTTTGGTGCGGTGTATCACCCTCAGTCCCTCAGTCCCTCAGTCATCAAAACCTGAAAAAGAAATTGGCTAAAATCTGTGCACAGACCAAATTATCATGGGTTGATGCATTACCTCTTGCTTTGATGTCAATCAGGTGTTCAGTGAACTCAACCACAGGATACACTCCATACGAGCTGAAAACTGGAAGAAGTTTTCCAGGACCACGAGGAGCAGTTCTGACATCTACAGGTGATATACAGAATCTGTCACACAAAGACTATTTTTTCTCAGCTACAGACTGTGGTGGAAATCTATAACAAGGTTCTGGGATCTGAGAGATCTACAGGAGAGCCAACAACACCCCAGGTTGAGTGGGTGTGGTTGAAAGTCATCAAGCGGAAGTGGTTGGAGCCAAGGTTCACAGGACCATACCAGGTGACCGAGAGGACATCCCACGAAGTGAGGCTGAAGGGCAAAGGAGACACGTGGTTTCATTGGAGCCAGTGTGCCGAGGCACCGGAACCAGGGAGACCCCTGGAGGAGATTGGAGGAAACACAGCTCCATCACAAGGGGCAGAATAATCCCCTGAGCTGTGTCAGACAACTAGGCAGTCTACCTTTGTTGTTGAAGAAAGAAGACCAACAGACACCAGCGTACAAGATGTCCCCTGTATAAGGGACCAACGAACAGCAAGACTGCGCCACCCAGAGGACGAAAGGACGAGATAAGACAAGAAAAAATAAAATAAAATAAAATTTTCTATTTATATGTTATTGCATTTTACTCTTTTATTATATTCATATATTGTTGTGCTTACTGTTCAGGGGGCATAAGGTTTGTAGTGATTGAACCCAGACATTGTTTGTTTTTAATTAAGAAACACAGTTAATTAATAGGACTGAGAAGACATCCTCCACTTAGAAGGGGTCAAGACATCCCTGCTGAGGATCAGAAGGTTTTAAGCACCCTGAGACTACAGAAGCAGGAAATGCAATAGTCCTCAGTCAAAGGTAAGGCAGAGGCAGCAGGGCCTAAAGCATAGTTAATGTAAAAGAAGCCTTCTGACCCCTCTGGAGTAAGAAGTGTATATTGATATTGCTTTAATTAATTTGTATCTTCTCTCTGAAAGGATTAATTAAAGTTTACAGGATGATTAAATTTCAGCGAGTTCCATTGCATTGTCGGTTCCAGGCATGCTTAATTACAGTACTAGCGGCCGCACTAATAACCAAAATGGAGGGCACCGGTGGGAGCACCAAAACTAAACAGCCCCCTCCTATAGTTATGCACAGCCCGTCTGACCCTTATGGTGCCAAATTGACCATTTATGCTAATACTAAAGGAATCACGGTAGCACAACTTGACTTATGTAACATTATTAATTGTGGAACCAACCAGGTGGGTTGGCTTGGTTATGACTTCTATATGTGTGTGTTGAGAGGCCACCCCAGTGAATTGTCTCAGAATCCGTGATGTGGAGGTTGGGACCAGGTATTGTGGAACACTGGACCAGGCAGTTACACTCATCATTATGACCGCAGGTACAACTTAGGACAGCTGCAAAATAATATATCCTTGATTAGAGCCACACCAATATCTGGTGGGCCCACGAACCCCCTCATACTCACCACTCGATATCTGACATATGTCCAAATCGCCCCACGATGTGGTAAGACAAGTAATGGGTATTATTTTGTCATAGGTGTCGACAAATCAGGAAAAAACCCTAAAGGCATTATTAAGGTACAACTAGTAAAACCTTCTGCCTCCCATCAGCAAACAGTATTTAAGGACACAGCATCACCTACTCTCGGTCCTGGGCCGTCTCTTGTCCATTATGTATATGTTCATACTGTGAAAGACCTTATAAAGCTAACTTATGGCTAGAATTGATGGCTGAGACTGCGCAAGAAAATCATATGTCTAACTGTGTAGCCTGTGCAGCTGTGAGACCCTCCCTTTACACTGAACCTGCTCCTCTGTACCCCTCTGATACTTGGGGCTATAACTGTATTCTAAATCTAACCAAGGCAGGAACACTCAATAACTGTACCACACTGGCTACTATTTTTGCGCCCATTAACAATAAAACTCTCGCTGGACCATTTACCCCTTATAAAGGCAATGGAGGCTATACATGTTTCAGTTTTACCTCTCCAAATGCTATTGTGCTTTTAGGTGAAATTCCACAGGATTGGTGTAACATAACTGAACCTGGTTCAAACATTGGAAGATGGGCTAGAGCTGGTTTATACTAGTATTGTGGTGACAGGAGACTTTTGATTAGGATCCCTCAGGAAGCCTGAGGAGTGTGTGCCATGGTCAGATTATAGGCACCACTGATGTTAATTCGTGAAGCCATAAAAAGAACTAATAACACTCATCTACCCTCTACCCTAACAGCTCGGAGGCGCAGACATGTGTTAAGGAAGTGCGCAACTAACTCTTTCGACCTCACGCAGGGCTCTCCCACCTATATTGATGCAATTGGAGTGCCTAGAGGAGTGCCAGATGAGTATAAATTAGCGAATCAAGTAGCAGCCAGCTTTGAAAACATTCCCATAATCTCAGGGTTTATTCCAATAACTCCTAACAAGAATGTAGACTGCATTAATTATATTCATTACAATGTACTAATACGGCCAACTTAACCAGAGATGCTGTTGAAGGTCTCTCAGAACAATTAACACCCACCTCTCTCATGGCCATACAAAACAGAATGGCGTTGGTATGTTGCTAGCTGAAAAAGGGGGTGTCTGTGCCATGTTTGGAGATATGTGTTGTACTTTTATCCCCAATAACGCCGTTCCTGACGGATCTGTAACCCGAGCCTTATAAGGACTGAGAACTCTGAATCAAACTATGCACGAGCATTCAGGGATTGACAATGCATTGGAGGCCAATGGTTTAATGATATGTTTGGAAAATGGAAAGGTTTAGTCATGTCATTAATGATCTGTATTGCTACTTTTGTTGCCATTATTGTTACCTGTGGTTGTTTCTGTGTACCATGCATCAGGGCTCTGATGGTTCGCTTCATCACTGCCACAATTGAGAAGGGGAGTGCTGAATCTAAACCTCCTACTTATCAGATGTGTGCTTTGACGAGTGAACTTCAGGGGCTGGAGCTGGCTGCTCCCTATGTGGAATGATCTCCTAGTGGAGATCAAAATGGGGAAATTGTGGAAATATATATGCATTATTATTAGTAGCTAAGACTAAGATATATTTGGGACTTTGCTGTTTATAGATTGATTTTTATTAGAAGTTTTAGTTATGCTTTTGATATTTAGAAAAACCCTCAACACTAACCTCTAGTATTATAACACAATGAGTGTTTATTATTCAAGGTTAAGGCTTGCATGTCTTTTCTGTCTGTATCGTGAGAAGCCGGCAGTGGGAGGCATGCTACTCCTCTCTGTGCTGCCCGAAACTTCTGATAAGTATTCCACCCTGAAGATTCCTGAAGACATGTGGGAAAGAATTCTTTATTAAATGATTAAATGTATCTCTGTTTCTTTGATACTGTAACAGTAGCCTCTAGTATTATAAAACAATGAGTGTTCATTATTCAAGGATAAGGCTTGCAGGTGTTCTCTCTCTGTATCCACGTGTGGGAAACAATTCTTTGATTAAATAATGAAGTATATCTCGGTTTCTTTGACACTGTTGCTGGGGAGACATCCACAGACAGAATGATTGTGTATGTGTACTGCATAGCAGTGTGGGGTATACAATTTAATGTAACACAGCCCCCAGTGAGACAGCACACAGACGTTTCCAGGTACCCATGTAAGTGTGATGTCTCTCCCTTTGAATTCAGATTGGTTTTAATAAACTTGTGGAAGCATACAACTGATCTCTGACTGAGGATTGTCCTTTGGGGTGGCAAATAAAAAGAGTCAATGAGAGGTGAGGAGTAATGTAAGAGTTAACAGACGGCCAGTAAAGTTTTCCTACCTCAACAATTTACAAAGGATCAGATAAATACAAGCTCTGTAAATGTTTACCCTCTAATTCAAAATACTTGAAAAAGGCGTAACTTGTGGGAACAAACTTCCCCCATCAGAAACTGAATTTGAATTGCTCTGACTGAATTTGTATTTGTGTAATTTGAAATTAAATGCATTGGTTTGAAAATGAATTTCACTAAACTGAAACTGAATTCTTTGGTTTGAAACTGAATTCATTTGCTTTTAAAATGTATTTTGTTGTATTAAAATTCAATTTGACTACTTTCACTTTCAGGTTTGCAATTCAATTTCAGTTCCAAAATTCAGTTTTTTGTGTCACACATCCGGGTCCTTGAGGATAGCCACAGATTAATCAAACACAGATTCATCAATTTACGTTTCACATTTGGTTAAACTTCCTTTACGGCATGTTGAGCTGGAGCAGTGCAACATACATGAGCTTGGCAGATGTCCATCACCAAGTCAAATGAGCATCTATAAGAAGCGTCATGTAAACAAATGATGGTCAAACAGTAACACTTATGCTACCTGTAGCTATTAGCTAAACATGCCAGATTAGCATAGTGTGCCGCCNGAGCTTGGCAGATGTCCATCACCAAGTCAAATGAGCATCTATAAGAAGCGTCATGTAAACAAATGATGGTCAAACAGTAACACTTATGCTACCTGTACCTATTAGCTAAACATGCCAGATTCGCATAGTGTGCCGCCGGTGTTACGTCGGTTTGCGTAACTTCTGTTGCCTAGCAATTGTGTTAGCGTGAATTGCAGAGCTGTGAAGCCGAACAAATGGAGCCTGAAGGTTAATAATGCTGTCTCTACTCTAAATAACTACACGGTTTTTATTTACCCTTTACATATTGGTGATGGCTTATAATGCTGTTTTATTTTAAAATGTTATTGTTTTAAGATCTTGTTCATTATTCAGCCATTTAAACTGTTGAAAATATTTTTTGTGTTCATAGACATAAAAATACACTAGATAAAATACATTGATGACGAATACAAATTTATTTGTAAAGCTTTCAACAACTTAAACTCTAACATATTAACTTTAGGAACAAAGTTTAAATCAGTTTATTTGCAAAACATAATAATAATAATAATTATTATAATAAATAAACCAAACATTAATATTAGATTTCATCTGACTGAATTATGTCTGTTTAACTTCCATCCATTGGGGAAACGCAGTGTGAGTTTGAAAACAATAACGTGCCGGGAGTCAGCTGTTCTCTCGGGGTTTAATGCACCTCAACCACCCGGTCAGCTGACAGCTGGCGAGGCGAGCCGGCTGCTGGGGCAGTGGACGAACACATCGGCACATTTGTGCAATTAAGAGATATCTTGATAAACTGATCAGATATTTTAGGTTTACACAACTACATTCTCGTCTAAAAACATTGTAAAAGTTCAGTTGTTTCACAATACTGCAATATATCCAATTTTATTCACAGCTTTTTTCTGTCCTCCAGCCTTTGCTACTTCCATTTGAACAATCTACTTCAAATCATGCGATAGGGTGGGACACAGAGGATACACCAGACCCATCCTTCAAATCTGGGGATAAGAAGGACCCATTTCTTGGAACCTTGGAGATTGGACACCATTCATCGCCTCATCCAGGACGTTATCGGCCTACAATCCTTCAAAGGATGCAGTCCTGAATTTGGACCCGGCAATAGTGAATGACATCCGTGAATCAGTAAATCTGTGTTTGATTAATCTCTGGCTTTAAGGACCCGGATGTGTGACACAAAAAACTGAATTTTGGAACTGAAATTGAATTTCAGACCTGAAAGTGAAATTAATCAAACAGAATTTTCAATACAAAGCAAAGCAATTTTCAAAGCAAACAAATTCAGTTTTAAACCATTATATTCTGTTTCAGTTCAGTGAAATTCATTTTCAAACAAATGCATTAATTTCAAATTACACAAATACAGATTCAGTCTGAGCAATTTAAATTCAGTTTCTGATGGCACAAGTTTCTTCCCATAGTAACTGGTTATTAGGAGACCTTTCACTGCCAAGTTGTACTCTGCTTACTAAGGTTGAAGGCAGGTTTTGGACAACATTTCATGTTAAGTTATTATTTTAACATGTATATCTTGCAAAAATGTTGCTCTATGTGCAATTTCTTTGTTTTGTTCTGTATGCTAAAATATTGTGATTTAGATTTTTTATTTTCCTTAATGCTGTACCCCTGACTTTTGTGTGGTTATGTTTACACTTTGTCCAACTTGATTTTAATTTATTCTTTATTGCAAATTAAGCTTTCTGAAACACAGAACCAGTGTTGTGAAATCTTTTTACATGGTTTCAAAAATGAACGCTTTGTAATGCGGAGAAGCCCAGATTCCTTTTCCACAATGGAAAAATAGCAAGTTAGAATAATTAATTTTCTAACCCACGTTGTTCTATTTGCCATAATAACAGTCTACCACAGGAACCACAAGAGACAGATGTTTTAGCTAACATTAGCTGAAGAGGTGAAAGCCATTAGAGCCAGCAGTTTTTGGCAGTTTAAGACAACAAAGCTAAAACATCTAACACATAAAATTAAGTAAGCAGAATCGAACTTACCTTCAACTTTTGAGTGTACTGCAGTGAGTTGAGCATGGCCATTTACTTCAGCTAGAGGAGAAACAAAAACCAAAAAGCAGTAGTTTTAAATGAAGAGTGCTGCTCATTAAGAGCAAAATTGATTGGTTGATCATGTGCTGCCTCAGCCAATCAGAGTGCCGTTGACTGGTTGAAATTATAATGCTGGGGTTCTAATGGTGCGTTCACACCAAACGCGATTCAGCGATAGGAGCAGCCGATTTACATGTTATCCCTATGTAGAAGCACGTTCAGGAGTGGAGCAGCGCGGTGCGAAGGAGACAGAGGATGTGGCGCGGAAGGCGCACCAAGCAAAGTGGGAGCGTAGCGGGAACGATGGACGAGTTGAAAAATCTGAACTTTTTCCTAAATTCGCGTCGCGTCAACCAATCAGGGACTGGATGTGGCTGTGACGTAGAGTGAAAGACCGCAGCGGAGAAGTTGCCAGACATCCTCCACCAGAAGCTCACCCAGCTCAACATACCAGCCTCCACCTGTCAGTGGATCAACAGCTTCCTGACGGACCGACAGCAGCAGGTGAGACTGGGGAGCATCTTCTCCCGATCCAGATCAATAAGTACTGGTGCCCCCCAGGGGTGTGTTCTATC
>JAHUTJ010067438.1:0-16055 GCA_036250325.1 Characodon lateralis
GAGGAGATCCATCAGGAGACCCTTCACCGTCTCATCAGGAGCATGTCCAGGCGTTGTAGGGAGGTCATACAGGCATGTGGAGGCCACACACAATACTGAGCCTCATGTTGACTTGTTTTAAGGACATTACATCAAAGTTGGATCAGCCTGTAGTGTGTTTTTCCACTTTAATTTTGTGTGTGACTCCAAATCCAGGCCTCCATTGGTTAATAAATTTGATTTCCATTGATGATTTTTCAGTGATTTTGTTGTCAGCACATTCAACTTTGTACACAACAAAATATTCAATGAAAATATTTCGTTCATTCAGATCTAGAATGTGTTATTTGAGTGTTCCCTTTATTTTTTTGAGCAGTGTCTGTTAACTGATAATGGTTTTCTGAAGTGTTCCTGAGTCCACATGATAATATCTGTTACTGAATGATGTCGGTTTTTAATGCAGTGCTTCCTGAGGGATCAAAGGTCGCTGGCATTCAATGTTGGTTTTTGGCCTTGCCCCTTATGTGCAGAGATGTCTCCAGGTTCTCTGAATCTTTTGACGTTATGGACTGTGGATGATGAAATCCCTAAATTCCTTGCAATGGTATGTTGATAAACGTTGTTTTTAAACTGTTGGACTATTTGCTCATGCAGTCATTCACAAAATAGCGAACCACACCCCTTTCTTGTTTGTGAATGACTGCGCCTTTCGAGGATGCTCCCTTTATAACCAATTATGACACGCACCTGTTTCCAACTAACCTGTAACCTGTGGAATGTTCCAAACAGGTGTTTTGATTGCACATCTTCAATTGCATATAAGATGAACAGGATTAACAAATCATTCTATTGATTTTAATTAATATTTACACTGTTAAACTTAATTGAAATAAGGGTTGTAGAAAGCAAGGGCTTTTTAAGCTAACATAAGCATCTTTGAAGCTGAGTAAATCTTGAGTTCAGCTTGTTTGGAAAGTGAGCAGACTGTTTTCTATGTTTCCACCAGATCATTTCGTTAGCCTGCCAACTATAAGCTCTGACTCAGGACCTTTGGGACAAAGTTTTTGTGTATGTTAGCGTAAAATGTTATCTGTTCTTGTGGACAATGTGTCATTTGATCCTGCAAGTTGACTCAGTGCTTTTTATTTAGTCTCAGGGCTCTCTAGTCAGGCAGGGGTTATTTTTACATTTAAAACGTTGATTAATTAGTTCAATTCTGTTCTTAAAATCAAAGAGGTCAGGTTCATTAATTAGGTAAAGTTAATAATTTTTACTAGAGATAAATGATTCAACATGTTGCCTTGAAGGTGACTGGTGCGCACCTTCATGGCACCAAAAAACAATTTGATGTTGAGATGTTTGCCAGCCAGAACAACTGGGGAGAAAAATGGTGATGGATTATTGGGGAAGAAATAAAAACGTGCGAGGTAATTTGAGACACACAGCAGTCCATCTCTCCCATCCTCCTATATCCCACCTATACTTTTCTGGCACTTAATTTGATAACATTACAGAAAAGTAACAGATGCCTTTTTTCAGTACAACCTTGTTATAAGGCTGCTCACTACATTGACTGTTATTTACAATCAGACTTAACTTTCAGTTTTGCTGTTTGTTAAAGTTCATCTGATGACAAATGCTTGCAGGTGACTATGGAGAGAAAAAAAACTGCTGAAGACAGTTCTTTGTGTCAATTAGAACTGTCACAGAATTTTTTTACTGTTTTTCATTCAGCGTATCAAGTCAAGGTTTATTCATTGAGCACCTTAAATGCCATCAAAGCTGACCTTTTGGTCAGCTTTACTAAACAGGTTAAGAAATGCTGTTCAACAATAATAGTAAGAAAAGCAGTAATGACGGTGTGAGGGTGGGTGCACACTGGCAAATACCTGTGTCTGAATCACTTGAAATACCATTAATACAAATATTAAGATGCATTAGAATAAAATTTCTCAGGCTGCTAGTGGTGTTGTAATGGTGTGGGGGATTATTTGATGGCACTTTGTGAGCCTTTAGTGCTTAAGGTTACAGTGTAGTCATCTTTAAAAAGCTTATCCAGCAGGATAAGGCACTATCTCAGAAAGTTAAACCAATCTTAACCTGGTTTCTTGAACATGACAATGAGTTCTCTGATCGCCAATGAGTCATCAGATCTCAATCGAGTGCACCTTCAACCCTCAAGGCACCTTGGGGGACCAAACGTATACTTTCTGCTTATTATTATTTTTTTATTCTCAATACCTCAGTCATTTTAAATGTCAGTTCTATGAAACTTGGCCATGACTAGCTTTTTATTTTTATTTTTAAAATGTCGTTATTCTTTTGATTGCAAGTTATGTAAAACAAGAGTGTATGCATTTTGCATACACTCATTACCTTCGGTACCGATTTGGTCCCATTGACTACCATTATAATCACACATTTTTGATGCACTGTAATCCTGGCATTTTATAATACCTTTCCCATGAGCACCAAAATAATAAACATCTACGTTCAAAATACATTAGGCCAGTACGTAATCGGACGGCAAATGCCGGCTTAGACACGGCCCTTCTCAATGTCTCTCCTTTGCTACAGAAACAACTTCCATTTCTACTGAAATAATTTGAAAACATTTCAGAAGTGTGTATGAGAGTATTTCAGTAGTGTGTGTAAGAGCATTTCAGTAGTGTGTGTAAGAGCATTTCAGTAGTGCACCCTGCAGTTTGCAGACATTTCTCCAGGAGATTAATGCTGGAAGGTTGTGTCTGGAATCAGTGTGCCAAATGTGGAGCACATAAATCCAAAACGCACCTTACTGTAACCTGTGCTTTATGCCTTAAGTCGTGTATGCATGGCAAAAATCCCCAAAAAATATTAAGAAAAATAAAAAGCTTAATATCTATGGTTTAGTCTGATGGTATTGAAAATCTTCTTTGCCATGAACGTAAAACATTTTTTAATCTTTCATTTTTATTACAGTTTTATAAAATGTACTGTTTTGGGTCCTAAACATGAAAAGTCTAAATTTTCATAATAAACGACCATTGCTCCACAAATAATACATCGAAATCAGTATCGGTATTATATTTTGACCAAATAAAGTTGTAACGTCCAAAATATTCCACTTTAGTCTTTATTTTTTTAGAAAATATTAAATATTTTGTGTTTTTTGCATTCAAAATCAGGCATTTTTGGACAAAACTGCATTAAAATATAGAAAAGATGAAAAACTTTATATCTATGGAAAGGTCTGAAGTTCTGATACAGTGAAAAACAATTACATAATAAATTTTTATTACACTTTTATAGAAGGTACCGTTTTGGGACATAAGGGTAAAAACTGTATTTTGAAAATAAAGGTGGCTCAAGGGATAAAGGGAACATACCATGCAAAATCCTGTTTTGTAGCCCTTAAATATATGTTGTTGTGTACTTGGAGTCTGTAGGAGTACAGAAAAGTTGTATTTAGTCTCTCCAGGTGCTGCGAAGATATCTTTATGTTCTGTTTGGGTCATATTTTTCAGTCCGTTCAGTTCTCTATTCTCTATTACAATTTTGAACTGTTACGTGACAGTATTTGCTGCCGAACACAGAATTGAGGAAATTTTGACAGTGAAAGGGGTTCAGCCTGGTTATAGCAAAGGGCCCACATAAAGTGGCCAGTGAGTGTGTAAAAGCCAGAAGTATCTTCACTATATATACATGTAGTATAACATTTGTATTATTTTACATGTAACATACTGGAAGAAAATACTGCAAGATAATATGAACAGGTCACCTATACAGTTGTAAAGGCAAAACATGCAATCATTTTCAGTGTTTGGTTTCATGCATAGGAATGTAATAATATTGGAATTTGGTCAAATATGTAAATGTATGCAGAAAAAGACAGAATATCTAAGATGTCTTCCACACTGTCTGAACAAATTCTACAAAAACATACAAAATCCCTAATTGAAAACATAGCCTTACTGTGCGGTCAGTTACTGAAATTAAAGTGCATCATCAAATCATATCCTGCCTCTTGTTCCATAACTGATGGATGGATGGATATCATAAGTGTATGCATCCCTGTCAAAATGTCAGGTTTCTGTGATGGTAAAGGTTTGACTTTGATAAATCATCTCAAAGTTATTTTATTTTGTTACTTAGTTTGGTAGCGTGATGGTCTGGGGCTGTTGTGTTGCTTCAGGACATGGATGACTTGCCATAACTGATAGAACTATGAATTCTGCTCACTACTTTGGGTTTGGACTTTGACTGGGCCATTCTAACACATTAATATGTTTTGTTTTAAACCATTCCATTGTAGTCCTGGCTTTATGTTTAGGGTTGTTGTCCTGCTGGAAGGTGAACCTCTGCCCCAGTCTCAAGTCTTCTGCAGACTCCACCAAGATTGCCCTGTATTTGGCTCCATTCATCTTCTCATCAACTCTGACCACCTTTCCTGGGGCGGCTGTGGCTCAGGTGGTAGTTCATCCTGTAACCGGTGGGTTGCCGATTCGAACCCCACACTGTCTGTCTCAGTTGGTCGTTGTGTCCTTGGGTCCTGCTGATGGTGGTCAGGGACTCAGTGGTGCCTGTGTCTGGCAGCCTCACTTAAGTCAGTCTGCCAGACACAGGCAGCTATGGCTACATGGTAGCTCACCACTGTCAGTGTGTGAATGTATGTATAAATGGGTGAATGACTGATTGTAGTGTATAGCGCTTTGGGGTCTCTCAGGACTTAATAAAGTGCTATACAAGTTCAGGCTAGTTACCATTCCCTGTTCCTGCTGAAGAGAAGCACTCCAAGAGCATGATGCTGCCACCACCATATTAGACAGTGGGGATGGTGTGTTCAGAGGGTTAGTTCTCCACCACACATAGCGTTTGGCATTTTGACCAAAATGTTCAACTTTGATCTCGTCTGACCAAAGCACTTTCTTCCACATGTTTGCTGTTCCCCAACATGGCTTCTGGCAAACTGCAAACGGGACTCCTTGTGGTTTTCTTTTAACAATGGCTTTCGTCTTGCCTCTCTTCCACTACATTTGTGCAGTGCACGACTAATAGTTGTCTCCACAGATTTCTCCACCCGAGGTGTGGATCTCTGCAGTTCATCCAGAGTCACCATGGGCCTCTTGGCTGCATCTCTGATCAGTGCTCTCCTTGTTCGGCCTGTAAGTTTAGGTGGACAGCCTTGTCTTGGTAGGTTTACAGTTGTGCCATACTCTTTCCATTTCTGGATGATGGATTGAACAGAGCTCCATGAGATGTTCAAAGCTTGGGAAACCTTTTTCTAGCCTAAGCCTGCTTTAAACCTCTCCACAACTTTATCCCTGACCTGTCTGGTGTGTTCCTTGGACTTCATGATGCTGTTTGCTCCCCAATATTCTCTTAACCAACCTCTGAACCCGTCACAGAGCAGCTGTATTTGTACTGAGATTAGATTACACACAGGTGGGCTCTATTTAGTCATTAACAATCATCAGGCACCTTCTGAAGGCAATTGGTGTCACTCAAAGTTACAGGGGTTGAATGCACACCGCATTTTTCAGTTTTTATTTGTAAAAATAAAAAAAAATATTTTCCACTTCACAATTGTATATAATTTTTTATCGGCTTTTCACATAAAATCCCAATAAAATATATTTATGTTTGTGGTTGTAATGTTTCAATATATGGAAAAGTTCAAGGGCTATGAATACTTTTACAAGCCGATATGCAGTAAATGAACAGTGGTAGTGTGGGATTATAGCTTCAGTGTTTACCATTGTTTTGTTTTCTTTGGCACAGAGCTTACCACAAACTATAAATACACACAGGATGACCTCTGTCCCCAGCTAAAGAATGCTTAATATCAGGAGTCTAGATTTATGCCATTTTTTGGCAGTGAAAGGTTGCATTAGTTTGATGTGGACCCATCTTGTGAATAATCTTGTTTCTGTTTACAGATTGTTTAAACTACTGTATGTTGGTTCAAAATGAGGATACCTGCAGCAGTTTTATAGCTGGTAACATTCCAGATTACACAGAACACAAATATCTCAACGTGTTTGTACAAATACAGGACAATAAGTAAAAAAAAGGAGGTAGGACTTCAATTGATAAAACGTTTTAGCTATAAACAGATAGCAGAAATTATTTATTTAGTTTACAGTTATAAAAATGTTGTCTATGACATTTATTTGTTACTTTGATTTTGATAAGATGAGATACAGTAAGATGAGATAACACAGGTGATTGTTAACATTTACTCTGTTTAAAATCTGTCCTATTTCACGCTATAATGCCAGTGATCAACGAATCAGCTTTTTTCAGTTAAATGTATTTATAAAAATCAAGGATTAAACTACTATATTCAAAAGTAATGATATAAATTTAAAGTTTCAGTGTTACCTGAAACATGCCTCGTTTTTTAAAAAAGAAAAATGTAATGATATACACATGGCAGAAGACAGGGGTGAAGTATGGAAGAAACCTCTGCTGAGTTGTTTTTTAAGTAAATGTTTTTTTTAATTGTGGAGCTCTTTTTAGAGTGACACTAACAGTGCTTTCAACAGCAAACCTTTATGACGCTTTCTACTGTGCCAGAGTCCAGTTTCTGGAGTGTATCACGCCAATGTGAACCCATCCTGTACCCTTAAGCAAACCAGAAAACCGTATTCTGGCATGGTTACAGCTGCTGGTCTCGACACGGTTTAAAGACAGACGGACGGACAGACAGATAAAAACTTTACTAAATTAAAATTCCAGCAGCAGCATAGTGCAAACAGAGAGAAAGAAAAAATATTTTTAAAAACTTCAGCGGGAAAGATATTGCACATTATTTTTGCACAAAGTCCAGATCAGGCTACTACTACTATTCCTACTTGTCATGATCGCACCTGTTTTGTGTTTGTCTTTGATTGCATTCACCTGATTTTCACAGGAAACCCAAATCTCTTTGTAACATTTTCTGGCATATTAAAATATAGACCTAAAAGCGACATGTTACTGTTGGTGTTTTTTTAACCCCAACTTTTAAAAATTCTCCCAAGCCTTGGTAATCGGTCAGTGCTTAGTGTACAGCTCATGTTTATGGGTGCACACAGGGGCTAACCACTGTGCATAATATACAAGCAGAGAATTACAAAAGTGCAGAAATGTAGACAAAAATGATTGTTATGTAAATACCATTTATATGTATGGAAATTTGGCCAAAATGTGATGCTAAATAACACTTGATGGCATAATGCCAACGCTTATGCAGCCTAGTGCCAATTACTCCAGATATTCCAAGGGTTTATTTAATCATTTTTGTACTCAGTGTTTAACTGTTTTTGTCAGAATAATTAAAATATGGAGAGTATTGACGGCAAATTATATATATATATATATATATATATATATATATATATATATATATATATATATATATATATATATATATTCAGAATGTGTGATCGTATCAGGGCTTCAAAGGCTTTGATCAGATAATTTTCTGTTACAGATTTTTTCACAGTAGGCATATTGAAGGCTTGTTCTCTTGTGTATTGAGTTAATAATTTACAGCACTTTGCTGAATAGGCAATGCTTTCTTATTTTTTATCCTCTACCATCTCTGCTTTTCCTTTCCTCTTTGGTCGTCTATGTGTATGACAGACATGCTGTTGTGACAGACAGCCTCAGAAAAGAAAAGAGGGGGTTAGGGGCTGTCTGTTTTCAGTCTGGGAGCTTGAGAGAACCAGATGCCCAAGTGAGCCGCATGAACAGAATGGATTGTACTTGTATCTGTACTCGTCATCGCCCGCTTTATCCGGAACCGGGTCATGGGGGTAGCAAACTTAATAGAGATCCCCAGACTTCCCTCTTCCCAGACACCTCCTGCAGCTCCTCCGGGGGGAGCCCAAGGCATTCCTAGGCCAGCCGAGAGACCTAGTCCCTCCAACGTGTCCTGGCCCGCCCTTGGGCCTCCTCCCGGTGGGACGTGCCTGGAACACCTCCTGGGGGAGTCATCTAAGAGGCATCCGATACAGATGCCAGAGCCATCTCAACTGACTCCTCTTGATGTGGAGGAGCAGCAGCTCTACTCCGAGCTCTTCACGGATGGCCGAGCTCCTCACCCTATCTCTAAGGGAGTGCCTGGCCACCATGCAGAGGAACCTCATTTCATCTGCTTCTATCCGGGATCTTGCTCTTTTTTTTTTTTTTTTTTTTACTGTGTCCTGTCCGGCAGAGTAGCACTCAGAATTGTTGTCAGAGTGCCAAGAAGAAGCCCAACAGATTTACTTTCACAAGTGGAGCATTACGGCTAACGCTATAATGCTCTGCTTGATATTTATAAAAGAAACTTTATTAGAAACTGCTTTAGGATTATTTCAATTGTTATGGACACGGAGATGGAAACGAAAAGGAAAAAATAAGCAAGAAGGAGAGAGAGGTGGGGCAAAAAGAAAAAAAGGGAGAGAAGGACAAAAAAATGCAGGAGAGAAAGAAGGATCAAGAGCATACAAGATAACGCTACAAGATTGCTTCTACACCTGCACCTACACATTTATAATAACAGCATTGTTACAATAAAAGTGCACAGTACTAATGAATGCAAGATGTATTTAGTGGTAACTGCGGCTCAATATAGAACACCTGTACGTTTAAGTGTGAGCGAGCTCGTGTACACAAGGTCTCTCCATAAAAATATGCAATTGCGAGTATGAGGAACGACAGACCAGTCTCGCTTGACCCAAGACAGACACAGTGGAGATCCGAGCCATAGACATCCAAAGGCCCCCCAGAGCACGGGAACCCCAGGAGAACCACTGCCGGGACTACCATAATCCCCCCAGAGAAGAACAGCGGAAAGACCCAGGGGAATCACCCAGCAGCCACAGCACAGAAGCCCCAGGGAGCTGCAACGACAACCCCAGAGGCCCTGCTTGCAGCGTCTACGCCAGGGCAGATCCAGCCATGGACCAAGAGACCCGAGACCGGAACCTCGGGACACGTCACTCCCCAAGCAGAGGGCCAACAGCGCCAAAGGGCCCAGGCCCTGGCAAGCAGCCACCGGGAGTGAGGTGGCACACACCAAAGCACCTAGTCCTTGACACCAACTCTGCACTCTGGTGACACCAGCCACCAAGAGTGCAGGTACAAGACATGCTCCAAAGGTCCACCCACCTGACCGCAGCCCTGGATCTCATTCTTACGGTCATGATGCAAATTTCATGACCATAGGGTGAGGGTAGGAATGTTAACTGACCTGTAAATCGAGAGCTTTGCTTTTCGGATCAGATCTTTCTTCACCACAATGGACCAGCACACCTTCCTCATTACTGTGGTAGCCGCATCGATCCATCTGTCGATCTCCCGCTCCTTCTTCAGCTTGACGGCATACCTTACTGCTGGTGTCCACCACCGGGTTCAGGCATTGCCGCTGCGAAACGCACTGCAGACCTTGCAGCCACAGCTACGGGTGGCAGCATCAACAATAGAGAAAGAGAACATTGTCCACTCAGACTCTATGTCAACAAGCAAACCCACCCCAGCCCCCAACTTCTTCCACCAAAGTAGAGAGTCCAGCCTCGAGAAGCTGGGTTCTGAGACTACACTGTGCGTGGAGTTAAGCCCGACTATTTCTAGCTGATATTTCTAAACCTCCTGCACAAGCCCAGGCTCTTTCTCTTTCACCTCCAGCCAGTTTAAACTTCCGGAGATCTGATCGGCGAGGTCTCAGCCCTGCCTGATCCTCTTTGCATTTGTCCTTCATTGTTCCCCCTGCAGGTGGTGGGCCCACTGAGGGCTGGCCTCGCATCTCTCGTTCTGGCTTGGCCCGGCCAAGTCCCACGAGGAGCAAAGGCACTTGCCGACGAGTGAGTGACGAAGGTGGGACGAGGGTGGGACCCCGGTTCTGTCGTGCCGGGCAACCTCACGTGCCTTGTCGTAATACTCCTCATGAAGGATTCTTGAACCGCTCTTTGTCTGACCCATCACCCACAGCCTGTTTGCCATGGGAGACCCTACCAGGGGCATTTAAGCCCCAGACAACATAGCCTCTAGGATCATACGACCACTCACAGCCCTCCACCATGTTAAGGTGGCAGTTCAAGGAGAGGAGCATGGATTGTTTAATTAAAAAAATCAAGTGCGACCTGAACTGAAGCTTTGGTCCTGCTTCTCACAGAGAGCTGAGCAGGCCGGGCCAGTGGCCAGGCTACCGGGAAATGTCCCGGTGCTCCTGATGGCCAATCAAACACCACCTAGGTGACAGGAGCCACATGAATCCTCTTTTAATGGCCAATATCATTTTACAAATTTCAGGATGAAGGCCAGAAACCAACAACCTATGCAGCTTGAGGTTTTAAAAATCAATTGACATCAGAAAGATCTTTATAGCACAGCAGGTATACCTGTCATAATGGACGGTCCCTACACTGCTTATAGATTTCTGTTTAGAGAGAGTGCATATTTATATGTTTTATAACATCTGTAATTTGTCAGCTTCTATTTAAGCCATATTTTATAAAAAGTCGTTAAAACATAAGGCCGCTACAACCGTTTTTGTGATAGATGCATGCTCATCCTGCATCGGAACAGCATTGTTTTGTTACATGACTCAATGCATAGCAATGGCTCCTGCATGTGCTTCACCATCTATAGTGGCTAATAGGAGATGTCCAATCCAGTAATATATATCAATGATGATACCGAGTGTCTCGTTCTCCTCAGTATGCTTGTGTGTATAAAAGCATTTGTTTAAATCTAGTAAAGAATAAACATTTATTGATGAGCAACAGTATGAGTGCTTGCAAACATTGCTTGGTTCCATAGAGAAGGGATTACTGATCTAAACCCCCCACAAAGGCTTCAATATGCAGGGCAGCACCTTTCACTGCCCTTGGTCAACCAAGGGCAGTGACATATTCCAGGCAAGATGAGTAAAAAACGGCTGAACCCATCATGACAACATATGGTATTTCTGTCTGTTTGTTTTTTCTTCCAGACTGGTGACTCCTTGCCTCAGCAGCCTGCTGGACAAGCGTCCACAAGCCTACTTAGAATTTTAATTATTAATGAGTGTGCTTCAACAAACAGAACTGGGGCAGGAGTAAGCAATAAGAACGTAGATTGCAATCTTCAGTCCCCCCCACCCCTTCGCATACCATCTGCTCAGCTGCTGGCACAGGTGGAGGGATATAAATAGGAGTTAAGCATCTATATGCAAGTAAACTTAAACAGTCTGTGTTAAAACAAATAGTATGAAATGTTTGACAGAATTCTGGAAATTGCATGGATGCAGAAAGGTTCATACACTCACTCACATACCTGCAATCTTGCCCTTTAGTCAATCATGAGAAAAATCACCTCTGATGTAAAGTAAGCAAAAACATTCAACAGGAAATCTTCACATCCATATGTGCATTTATGTGATATTATCATAAAGAAAGGGAGGAACATGGAGGACACAAGGAGTGAAAACTAGGCTGATTGTATATAAGGATCGTAGGAGCAGCAGTCATGGTGAAAAGGAGTTCTCGGTGCATCTGCATCAGGCTTTGAACTGCCTTTCACAACAACTCAAAGCTAAAAGGTTCTTCAAGAAGAAACCAGGGTACACTTTGACAAGTTTTATTTGCTACAACGGATGAACATGGACATGCAGACCAGGAAAGCAGCTACTGTTTGCTGAGTTGTATGTGTGTGTGTGTGTGTGTTTCTGTTTATGGTTACACAGATATCTGGTTATACCCTTGGAACTACTCCTAGGACTCACTGTGCTTCTGTTTCACACCCAGTTGATATTCTCACACTCACTCACCAGCCTTGTGCCAGAGGATGGCTGCGCTCCCTGCCAGCCTTGAGGCTGATGACTTGGCCACTGAGGTAGTAGTGCTGGATGACATGGAGGGTAATAGGTCAAGCTGGGCCAGCTGAGGTACCCAGTGTTTCTCATGCCCTGTCCTGGCTCCTCCTGTCAGTCCCTGACTGGACTTGAAGGTGGTGCTCCCTCCCGGAGCTATGTTGGTATTCCTTAACAACCAGCGGTTCTGAATATGTGACACAGCCTCCTCAGCAACCATCCTGCCACGTGCTGTGATGGTCAACGAAGCATGAACTGTAAAGTCCTGAGACTCTTCGGCCCACAGATCAGACACACGACACTCATACACCCCCTCGTCCTCTTTCTTCACTTTGGAAAGACTGAGGTGGTGAGAGATGGCATTCCCTTGAACACGCACTGTCTGAAAACCCAAGGCAGAGAGATATGGAAATACTACAAAACAGGCACACGTTTGGATAACAGCTGGTTTTAGGATCATTAATCATCAGCTTAATGAGTCTGGCTTCATGTTTTATGACCGGGGGTGGCTTCAAATCTGGCATCAAATTATGATCATGTGTTAGCTGATAACTAACACATTCATTCTTGGAAAACCTCCATTTTTATCCAATAGGGGGCACTTTGGCTAAAATGTGACATCATCAACCCTAAGATGTAAAGAATAACCTTCACTATTGACAACCTGAGTTATAAATCATAAAGAAAAAAGTGATGACTAATATAAATGAGTAAAAAAAACCTAAATAAAATGAGGCTCCCGATGTAGGTGTTCAAACTTAGTTACACGATATAATAAACATATTTACTTCAGAAAGGTATGGGTTTCTATGTATTTTTGTATCTTGTCTTGCTCAGTTTATAAAAGGGGTCACTTACACTTATTTTTGTAGCTTCTGTTAAACTGCCCTGAAACGATAGAAGCATAATAAATCAAAGAGAAACATTCCTTATGGTAAAAAAAAAACAAAAAAAACAAGACACTTTGTTTAAGCAAATTTCAAACAAGAATTGCATTTTTTTCACTGGGAAGAGCAACAGATAAACAAAGAGAACTTGCTGGATGAGGATGTCTCTCAAAGACGCCATTCATAACCTCCCAGCTCTCCCCACCTTCTCCTTTAAACTCATTCTATCCCCTGTGGTACTTATACAGCTAAGGAAATTTAGCAGATGTGACTGTATCTCCCAGACCCATGAGATGGCAAAAATATCCAAATCACTCCAGTTGATTTGTCATACTGCAGAGATGCAGATAAACTGGATGGGTGGTTGCCTTGGACCAATTGCTCAAACAAGTTAAAACTTCAAACACTAACAAATAAACTTTTTAGATACTGTGAATTTTGTCATAGGGATTTTTTTTGTTGAAATATTTTTAAACGATGTCTAAATGTCCCATAGGCATGTAAGCTAGAACTGGCAGATATTTGGTCTAAACGTCCAGTTTTTTTTTATATTTTAGATGTTTATCAGAAGTCTAAATGCAGACCTGCTTAGGCTGAGATTAGTTTGAAGATGTGTCAATCAAAACATACATTTCTGCAGTTTGTTGTCACAGTAAACTACCATGCAAAATATATCCATTCTTTCTCTTGACTGGATTTAGGGAACAGATTTCCTAAGATGTGTATAATCAGGAGACAAGTTTAAGGACTGCAGGTACCTTGGTCCTGTTCATTGGAGAACCAATCTGCAGGTCATGAGGTGCTTCTTTAGGGCTGTACAGCTTGATGTACCACCACTGAATTTCCAAAGACATCGGTGCAGAGCTGAGAGCCTTGAAGGCACAGGGCATCTCTACGTCCTCTCCTTCCCCAACACTCATATCTTTAGGGACTTCGATGAACACAGCTTCAGGTCCATGCATGAAGAGGAAAATACAGCAGATTTACGAATGGGTTGGAACTGAAACTGGATCTCTTTACTTTTTTGCAAACCAAACAATCTGAATGGCAACATCTGACCATTCTCAAAAAATGTATTATTGCATTAAATTTGGCTCAGCTTTATCAAATCAGACTGTTACAATAAAAGCACAACCTCATCAGTCCTGTTTATATCTTGCTTTAATGTTAATATTTTGAAGGACAGTCTGTACAACAGACTGTGCAGACTTAGTTTTAGCATTCAGCTGGGGACATACTGGTTTATGCAGGTTATCCACTTCAGGTTACTTACCATCTGCACATATCATGAAGGGGGAGTTGAGAATGAAGTAATATAAGAGTCTGTAGAGTCCTGTTTTTTCCATGTCACAGGCAGGCTTTCACACCTAGGGTAGACATGAAAATGTCATGGCTTGAACCTGGCAGCAACGGAACCCGTCAGCTCAAAAATCTCCAAATGTGGACAGGAAGGGAACCAGATTCAAGCCAAGCAGCAACATGTAGCAACTCTGGGACTCGGAAGCTGAAGAATTAGCCTGCCCGGATTTCAGCCCAGGAACAGAAAGAAAGAAAGCAGTGCAAGTGCAAGGAGGCAGCTTTAATCTCCTGATGAACCAGTGGCTGTTATTCCCCGACGAGTCTGCTCTGTGAGAAGACAGCGAGGTTCACTACGGTCAGTGGAGTGTAAGTGCGTTCTATCTTCAGCCCGTTGCCCCGCTGAAGGAAGCCTCCTTGAGGCTCACCTGCGACACCCATCACATTCCCGGCTCCAGAGAGAGTGTCGGAGAGGCAGAGAGTGCTGGCGCTGCAGCAAGCAGAGAGAAGACCGGGAGGACAACCTCTCTCTGGTGATAAGCTCTGAGTGTGTCCTTACTGCTGCTGTCGCGGAGCTGGAGTCCTCCCCCTCCTCACTAAATTGGGACTGTGGCACTTTTGATTACATATTAACACCCACAGTTCATTGTAACAAATATTTCAGATCATATGTACACTGTGTAAAGCTTTTAAATACTTCCTTTTCACACTGAAATCATTCAGCTGTGGTCTATATAAAGTAGAACTTCAATGCTTTGGCCTTGTTACTGAAGCTCCACAGGATCCTCTTTCACCTGTTCTGAGGTGCGTCTGAGAGCAACTTGTTTTGGTGCTGTCTCTTTAAATGCTCTTGAAGCACTCCACACCCCACCCCCCTCCAACTTACAGAGCATTACACTCCACCACGTTTGGCCATTTTTGTAGTTTTATAACAGAGATACAATAATCTAGTGGCACAAAAATGGCAAAAACAATGCAAAACACTCAGTACGGTTCTGTCCGTACTGAGCTAAAAGCAGCACACAGCTAAAGGCAGCACACAGCACCAACATAATCAGAAGCCACAATGCTACTGCTATCAGAAGAAAGGACTGGAGGTCATATCAACACACAATAAATCAATATCTAAAATAAAGTTTGTTGTTATTTTAGCGTTATTTGCAGCTTACCACTTTGCTGCATCTGTCGTTTCCATAGACAGAAGGAACTGATCCCTTAATCAGATGAAGTCTTTCAGTAAATCCTTCCTGATACTGGTGGAGGTTGCTGAAGCACTCATCCTTTAAGTGTTTCGCACAAACAAAGATCAATTTTCCCTTTTCATGAAAACCAAAATTTAACCAGGTTCTTCAAGATGTTCTGATGCTGATGGGACGGTGTAATGAATTATGTGGGTTAATAAACCTAACAAATGAACATTTAGACTTATCTACTTGCAGCTTCAGCATACTTGAGCTAGGACTACAAAATCCCAGCAAGGAATAAAAATGGCGTATACGCAAAATTGGTTAGTCGTACATCCATGACCTTGTTTAGCTGTTCCGCTGCAAATACCGTTACATAAAAGTTCAGAAAACGTAATAGATGATAGAGAAAACTGAACGGATTGTAAAATAAGACCCAAACATAATATAAAGATACCTCACAGCCAGTGGTGCCCCACACATTTTTCACAAGCAGGGCCACATGGGGCCAACGATATTTTCTCATAACCCTGTCCTGTCTGACCATTTCTTAATGACTTTTGAGTTTAATTTAACCGAGTACTTCACACCTGAAAGAAGATTTCATTAAGTAGATCATTTTCAGACAATGCTGTAACAACCTTTAAAGAATCTGTTCCACTTTTAATTTCCTCATTATCACTGAAAAGCACAGTGGAGGACAATAATTCTGTTTCTTCCCCTTCACAAATTGATTCTTTTGTTCATTAGACAATGCAGCCCCATTGAAAAAGAAGGTAATTATTCATAGGAGGGTAGCTCCCTGGTTTAATTCAGAGCTGCGTACTTTAAAGCACAATGTTAGAAAATTGGAGAGAAAATGGCGCTCTACACACCTAGAGGATTCCTACTTAATCTGGAAAAATAGCT
>JAHUTJ010067439.1:0-16050 GCA_036250325.1 Characodon lateralis
CACTTTTTTGTTCAGTATATAATTCCACATGTGTTCATTCATAGTTTTGATGCCTTCAGTGTGAAGCTACAATATTCATAGTCATGAAAATAAAGAAAACTCTTTGAATAAGAAGGTGTGTCCAAACCTATGGTCTGTGCTGTACATAACTGCAACAGCTGTGTGTCATATTTAATTACACCCATACCTGTCTGATCTAAAACTGAGTTTATTAAGTTAATTCTGGCTTTTGTTTTGGTTTAGTTTATAGTAGATGTCTAAATTTGGTTTGAGACGTTAAATTAGCTGTGACTGGAAAAATATTTAAGCTGAAATAATGTTATAGGGATCAAATCTGTAGTCGCAGTATTTACAAGTATTTGGACTTTTATGGAAAAGTCTCGGGTCCTGTTTCAGTCTGGGTTTCAAATGATTTCATAGAAATCTTGAATGTTGAAATTTAAAGACGGATAAACCTGACCATAGAGTGCAGATGTTTGTGTGACTCACTGAGGCTCGGACTCGTGGACTGAAGCGTGTGCTTTGTTTCAGCCTCAGGACATCCAGAAGTCCGTTTTAAAAGGGATCATCAACAGCCTGCTGAGAGAGTGGAAAGGGTGAGAGAACCTCGTCCACCGGACCGTAGCCTGCACTGTTTTTACCTTCTTAGCTTTCATCATTATAAACATTTCCAATCAGAGAAAGATCAAATTAAAGAGATGTTTGTGTTTCATCCAGGTCCCTGGATGTTTTATTAAAAATGTTCCCTTTTTAGCTGGTTGTCTTTGATTTCTTTCCAAATTTCATGTGTTTTCTTTTATTAGGCCTCGGACAAAAGACGACCTGCGAGCATATTTCATTCTGATTCAGGTGAGACCCAAAGCCACTGAGATACATAAAAGAATGGATCAGAAACTCTAAATATTCCCATTTAAAAAGGATGCATTAAAGAAACCGGTGCAAAAACTTCTTCCACTTCTTTCTTTTGGTGCTGTTTGAACATCCCTAATGATGGACAAACAAGTTGCTGACTTATGTAAGAACCAGAGATCCAGAGAACACTGAGTCATTGGTTGCTATGGTGATTCCCTCCTTTCATGGAGAGCAGCGGGGAGCAGGGCATGAGGGGAGGCCCACAGCACCACTCGTTTCACCAGAGATCTAGACTAAATCACAAGAATTCAACAATGAAGGGTTTCTATCGTTGGAGACGTACCAATGAAGTGAAAATAGTGGCAGAATAAGAAACCAGCTGAATATTTATCTGTGCTTTTCTGTTAGCATCTTTAGCTTCAGCTGACAGCTTCTGAAAATAAAGGATTGTTTGGTTGTTCATGCAGTAGTGAAGAGGAGCTACTGAAAGTTACTCCGCCAAAGTTTGGACTTTCTGTCCTCCTTTGGATTCATCCTTTCCAAACTGTCTTCACCTGTTTTCCTCCCAGTTCATGAAATCCAAATAATTACCAGATGTTTGCAGAATTTTGTCTGACATTACAGTTTACTTCCTCCATCGTATTAGCCAGCATATGTGGTCCAGTTATATCAGCTATTTAAACCTAATCAAACAACAGGACTGGGATTATGTTCTGATCCGGCATTGGTTATTAGCGCTGGTTAGTCTGGTTAGCCGAGCAGTCATTAGACACAGCTCAAAGACCTTAAGATCACAAGCTTCTGTCAGTCATGAACATCTGTTGTTTGGTCTGTGTGGACCACTCTGTCTAACAGGCTGAAACCCAGGTTTTCACATCAGGGGTTCTGTATCTTCAGGGGTGCTGTATATATTCTGAAGCACCAACCTTCCAATTGGCTGGCAGCAGGTCTGAGAGCTCATCTCTGCAGTTAACTTCATGATGCTTGTAGATAAATGCTGTTAACGATCAAGCTGCAGCTCATCTCCAGCTGTGGTTCATCAGAGGTCTGTGTTGGAGAAAGCTACAGCTAGAAATCTCTGAGGAAGTTCTTGCTCTCCACCCCTCCATCTATCTTTGCTTCTTTTTATTTCTGCTCTTTTCTGTTTCTTTTCTTGGTCTATTTTCCTTTTTTTAACCTCTTTCTTCACTGCACCCTTACTGCCATATATGGGAGTGGCATGAAAACAGGAAACTAAAGTTAAGGGTGCCAATACAAAAGTATTCAAGCACCTTCCCTCTTTCTATTGGTCAATTTTGCTGCTCCTCCTCAGGATTAGAAAAACACATTCAAAAACGACCTTAAAACAAGTAAGTTAAAAGTGAACGGCTTTCGGTAGTTCTTCAGCCCAGGGCAGCTTTATTTCAACAGATCTGCTAGGTTCTGTCAAATATCTGTGAGTAAATCCAGCCCACCCCACGGCTCCACAGCTCAGCCAGACACCGTTGGGTTTAAACAGTTCACAGAAAGCTGGACTTTATCTGACTGGATTGCTATTTTAAACCGTTTATAGTGTAGATTCTAACCCAGTGAAATATTTAGAAGGTTTCTGGCTCGTTTCATCCCCATATATATAGTTTTTGTCTTTTTGCCTGCATATAAATTCCAATTTCTCATCCATGTTTCTGTCTGACTATACAATTAAAATAGCTGAACTGTTTGGCTCTCAAGAAAAGGCATAAATCACCATAGGAAGCAGTGACTTGTTGTATCTGGTTCTTATTTTACTCTGGAACTTTTTCTTTTTATTAATGGGTCATCATCAAGTCAGTTTACGATAGTTAATCTAATGTCTCAGCTTTTTCCTGTTTATACCCACCGTTAGGGATTATATGATGAAGGAAGCAGAATTGTTTATTTCATGAAGCTAGCATCCCCTGTGCTTCAGCTGTCTAAACTAAACTCTAATACTGTATTCAGTGTCTTTAGATCTCTTCTGTGAGAGTTTTATTTATATCTTTGATGCTAATTCAGAGAGCAATTTCAAAGTTTTCCCCAAAGTCCCAAAAATATTCATTAAACTTGTGTTCGGGTAACAAAAAGGGAAACATTACAGAACTGGAGTGAAAACCCTCTAGCTTGTGTTCCCCAGAAACAACTAAAACATTTTCAGGAAAGGTTTAAAACATCTTGGTGTAAATTGTTGCCAAATTTTACTGAACATGCAATTCAACAAATGCTGAACTATTTCCTTTAATCAACAATCCAGTTGGATTTTTGGTGAAAGTTGAGCAGGATCAGTTCTCGTTGACATGACATGACATGATGAACACACCCAGTGACTGTAGGGGACTGAGGATGTGACAGAGATATAATGTTGTGTGTCATAAACAAATGTATGGTAAATAAATGAAATGGTACTCTTTAACCTGGCCCAGGGGGGGCATACAGATATTAAATAAAAGGGTCCCAAGGATGTAACGTTGAGGAACCCCACATCTGATTTGGTTTACTCACATTATTTTGCTAAATGACAGGAAATAGTCCCAGACTGCCAAATAAGACATGAATCAATTTCACTCAGCACCAGTGATCCTCACCTTCTGTTCCCAGGTTGTCAACATGTTTTGATGGACTGGTTCAATCATTGTGACCTTGTGACAATGTTTTGTGCAGAACCCCCAGTATTCGAGTATCAGCACCTACGTGATCTTTGCTCACCTGCTGAGGCAGATCGCAGCATTGTCCGAGGCCGACCACCATTTCCTGGTTCACTGGCTAAAGAGGTGAGTCTGTTTATCATTGTTTATCACAGTGAACAGATTATGGTATTTTAACCAATTCCAAACTTTTAAGCTCTAGGGAGTTTTTTGAACAGAATGCAAGATGTTTTGTAGAAAAGATGTAATTTTCAGTGCTCTGAAGAACTGGCCTTGTCACATTAAGTAAAGTACTTTAAAATGGGAACATATATCTAAAGAGCTCCAGAAAAACATACTTTGTCAGACTTTTTAATTTAGCAACCAACATGTTTTTTATCTGTGTGTTTGGCACATGGCTGTTCAGTCAGATTAAATGGTTTCCAACCAGGTTTGTAGATGTGTTTTCACAGAGAAAACTAACAACAAATTATTTGGGACTGTCAGTTATCACAAAGCTTTACCTGACCATGAACGTTTTATTCTGCATCTCCACAAACAGTTTCATTCAATACAGCTAGGAGGAAGTCAGGTGTGGTGGAGAAATGACAGTATGACAGTGGTGGCAGTAAGACAGCAGTGAGGTGTATGGTGGGGGTGGCAGACGGGTTAAATCAGGTTTCTCAGCCCCTCCTTGTTTGCAGTGATGATGGACAGGTTGTCACAGGAGGCCAGGGAGGGGTCTCCATGAGTTTTACGTGTTTGCAGACAACATTGTGATGAGAGAGCAGGGAGCAGCAGGAGGAGGTGGAGGTATGCTCTGGAGAGAACCAACAAGCGTTGCACAGGAGAAGAGAAGATGAGAGTACACTCAGAGTAACCATATCTAGGCAGTTCATGTAATTTGATTTGATCCAACTGAAAGCTCCAGAGGTTAAATCTGTTTTTAAAATGTCCCCGTTTTATTCATGAGAAACTTTCTTCGCTTTATAACATTCTAAACTCGCACAGATGGTTTCATCTGAGCTTTTCGGGTTGACTCAGAGCCTAAGAGGACAATGTTAGCCAGCTTCTGTATTCGTCTCCTTCAATATGACTCAGGGGCATTTGCAAACATGTTCTTTGTGGTGATGATTTAAGAGCAAGCTGCTTCAAATTAGAGGTTCTGTTTAGTTCTGCTCAGATCCAGAAAGCCACTTTTTTCCAGCCGACGCTGATTTTCTTTCCCTCTTTCCAATTTTTCTGTGAAGTGTCTATTTTGGTGCTCTTGTATGTTCACATTTAACTCCTTCATGACATCAGTTTCTTCTTGTCCTTCAGGCTGTCAGCCAGGCGTTTCCGGCAGCTGGTGGAGCGCCTCCTGCAGTTCATCTCCACGCGCCTGTTTCCTGCAGAACCAGACGAGCTTCCTCCTTCAGCCAAGTGTTCCTGGTGGATCCCCTCTGCCACCAAAGTTCTCAGCCTGTTCAGTAGGTCTCACAAACACCACACCATGTGTTTAATCTGCAGATTACTGATGTTTGTCTTCCTGCCAGATGCGGCCAACAGCATCTCCTCTCCTCCCATCATGCCCTTCACCGACTTCTACAACATCGCTCTGGAGCACATAGACTTCATGGAGGATTACAGAACCTGGCAGAACTACGGCAACTCAAATAGGTCAGAGCTCCATCTCAGACTCCACTTGCCTCAGTTAGCAGGTTGAAGGTCAAAGTTCAGGACATGTCAAAAACACTGAACCAGTATGGCTGTTACGAAGGGTTAAAGGAAAAAGACTCTTTTCTCTAAAAACAAGATGGCAGCTAGACTTAGGTTTGTTAAGTTGCATCTGAGCTAGGGGTGGTTAATTATTGTACTGTTTATAGGTATTGTAGAAAAATTATTGTGATAGGAAGTAGTTACCTTATGATAATGAAGATCATATCATATTAGACTAAGAAACAAAACAGAGTTCAGGAGGACGGCCGGGAGGTAGCCCTGGAGAACAGAGGTGCAAGAAGCTTGGTCAAGAACCTGTGGCTGAGACAGAGTCTTGGGGGTCGACAGCATGGAGAATGTGGATTTTAGCCTGGGAACTTAGAACCCACAAAGAACCCTTTCTGAAATTTGACCAGGAGGCATAGAGGACCTTTGGAGAACCCTGTCAGGTGGTCAACTACAGTGACCCTTAGGTGGAGACTTGAACCCATGGAGGAGCTCTGGCCTCTCGAACCAACGAAGAAACTTTTGAGACTTGGAAATACGGTGGAGCTCTGAAGATTTGGGATCATGGTGGAGCTCTCCAGGGTTCCTCCCACTGAGGAACCTTGGAGAGCCCCCCTGGAATCATTGACAAAGCTTTGAGAATGGGCCCGACAGCCAGGAGAACCCTCAAAGGGGCTGTTGAGACATAGATAGAGGTGGGTCTACCTGGACAACCTGGTCCTGGAGAGTAGGAACAGGGGGCGGTTCGTCCTTGAACCCCTCTGGAACAGGAACATGGAGCTCAAACACCTAACAGCTGAATCATGACAGATAAACTCTGTTGATGTTTGGAAACTGAAACCTGAAAGTAAGATGTGGGATATGTTTCACTTGTTAGCTCAATAAAAGCCTGAATAAATGCTGTTAGACTTAAAATAAGATTGAATGCAGTTAGCATGTTCTGCTCAGCAGTTCAGTGGCACTAATAAATGAACGTTTTCTGATTAAGGAACCTTTTAAATAAAGGTGCATGTTTTCAGCAGTAAGTTTGGATGAGGCTCTGACTGTATGCAGTGAAGGATTTATGCTCAGAGGACTGTGAAGAATTTTTACATAATTTTTATCACTATTGCTTCAAAATACAACGCATCACCCCTTCCTTATCTGAATGTACCACAAGACATTTGGGACAATGTCTTTTGGACAGATGAGACGAAAGTAAAAATGTTTGACCATAACAGAACCATGATTGGAGAAACTCAAACACAGCATATCGGCACAAACCCCTCATACCAGCTGTCAAGCACAGTGGTGGAGGTGTGATGATTTGGGCTTGTTTAGCAGATACATGTGAGTCCATCAGTCCAACTGTCAAAGCTTGGTTCAAACTGGGTCATCAGCAAGACCCATGGTCCCAAACACAGAAGCAGATCTTTAGCAGAATGGTTTAAAAAGAAAAGAATCAAGGTATTAAAATGGCCTAGTCAAAGTCCGGACCTCAACCCCACTGGAACACTGTGGTGGGACGTTCAGAAAACTGTTCAGAAACCTCAATGATCTAAAGCGCTTCAGAGAGAAGAATGGACCATAATGCCTCTACAGGAATCTTAGAGAGCTGCATACAAACTGCTGAAGTTTGGAGTGTACTTAGTTTTAGAGAAGGTAAGAACAATGAAGACCAGGTCTTTTTTATTATGTTTCAGAGGTAAAACCCTAGAAAAAGTAAACAGGGTGTACTTTCTCTTTCCGTGACTGCATGTTTGGGTCAGATTGCTTGATTTTACATCTGTCTGTTAAACCCCTGACAGCCTGCAGAGACTCACTCCTCAAACTGATGAGATGAAGTCCAGTTTGCCTCCAGAAAGAGGTCAGAGTTTGGGCTAACATGACCGAGGCTTCGCTTAGCTCCTTCTTTTTTCATTTATTTATTTTTTACCGTGTCCTGTCTGGCAGAGTTGCTCAGAATTGTTGTCTGAGTGCCAAGAAAAAGCCCAACAGATTTACTTTCACAAGTGGAGCATTACAGCTAACGCTTTAAAGCTCTGCTTGATATTTATAAAAGAAACTTTATTAGAAACTGCTTTNAGTTGCTCAGAATTGTTGTCTGAGTGCCAAGAAAAAGCCCAACAGATTTACTTTCACAAGTGGAGCATTACAGCTAACGCTTTAAAGCTCTGCTTGATATTTATAAAAGAAACTTTAATAGAAACTGCTTTAGGATTATTTCAGTTGTTACGGACACGGAGACAGAAACGAAAAGGAAAAAAACAGAAGCATGAAAGAGAAAAGGGGGCAAAAAGGAAAAGAATGAGAAAAGAATGGAGGAGAGAAAGAAGGATGAAGAGAATACAAGATAACACCCTGCTTGCTTCTACATCTGCAGAAACGTTCATATTACCAGCTTTGTGCACGGTCCTTATGAATGCAAGATGTGTTTAGTGGTAACTGCAGCTCAACACCTGAATCTAAACACCTGTGGGTCTGAGTGTGAGCGCGCTTGTGCATACAAGGTTTCTCCATAAAAATATCCACTAGTAAGTGTGAGGAGCCACAGACCTGCCCCCCTGGACCTGAGACAGATACGGAGGAGATCTGAGCCACAGACATCCAAAGGCCCCCAGAGCACAGGAACCCCAGGAGAACCACTGCCGGGACTACCGCAACCCCCCCAGAGAAGAGCAGGGGAGAGTCCTAGGGGAACCACCCAGCAGCGACAGTGCAGAACCCCCAGGGAGCTGCAGGGCCGTTTCACAAGGAAAGAACTCCCAGGCTGGAGTGTCAGGGGATCCAGGTCATGAGGGATGGAATGGGTTAGGTTTGGACAAACACCAGAGGGTCAGGAATGAAATGTTTCTGCTCTGTTGGCTTAAAGAAATGTTTCCAAAGTGATAGACTCTCCTCATTTCCTCTTCTCTCTCTGTCAGGTTTTCTTTTTGTCAGTTTCCTTTCATCCTTTCGACTGTGGTGAAGAAAGCCATCATCCAGAAGGACTCGGAGCAGCAGATGATCAGTCAGGCCAGGGTGAGGATTTAAAACAATGCTTCAAAGAATCAAAGAGAGGTTGAAAGTCTACACTGAATAAGATATGTCTGTTTGTGCTTCACAGCAAAGCCTGGTGAGCAAAGTTTCCAGGAGGCAGAGGGTGGACATGAACCTTCTGTTCCTCAACATTAAAGTTCGACGAGCACAACTCCTCAGTGACTCGCTGGATGAGGTCAGAACACAAACCCAACACTGAGAAGGATCACACTGAAACAGGAAATAGGAGTTGAAGTTCTCAGTTTTTATTTGGTTTGGACTGATTGTGGAGGAGTTCAGGTGTCTCAATGTTCTTCCTCACTGAAGGCAGGCTGGTTGGAGATGGATGGAAAGATCAGGGCTGCAGCTGCGCTAATCAAGGTCTTATTCCAGGTCTATCTGTCAGATCTGGATTTACTGGTTCCACTACGTTCCAGCTCTCGCATGGATCATGACAGAAAGATGCAGATAGATCTTGAATATAAGCAAATGAACCACTGGTTGGTCGGGTTCTGCATTAAAGAGAAGGTGAGGAGCTCCGTTGTCCAGAACTGCTGCTACTTCTTATTGAAAGGAGTCAGCTGAGTTGAATCATCAGACCAGGATGCCTCCCAGATGCCTGCCTTTGGTGGTTTTCAGACCCAGAACTGACTGAAGGGACTACACAGTTTATACTTGCTAGACCCGAAAAAGTTCTGAATCCTCCTTGAGGAGCCACACCCAGAACCCAATCTCAGATATGCAGAAGATAGATGGATGTATTGGAGATATCATGATGTGAAACATGACAATATTTCTCATCTAATTTCTCCCAGTAGCTGAAGGCCTTTGCACCTCTGAGTGTTGGCTGCCAACCAGAATCGGTCCGATAAGGGTTGGGTTTACAAAGAATTGCAAGAGTTCATGTTCTGAAGCTCGTCTTCCACCACAGCTTCCCATTCAGGGACAGACTGCTTCAGTCTGTCATGGTGAAGAAAGAGCTGAGCTTGAAACTAAAGCTTGTTTTATCTGTCTGTCTAGGTTCCAACATTAATCTATGGTCATGAGATCTGGGTTGTGACCGAAGGAAGTAGATCCTAGGTTCAAGTTGCTAAAATGAGCTTCATCTGTTTGGAATCCTTAGAGAGAAGGTGAGGAGCATGTCAGCCAGTGGGGAAGCTCAGAAGAGAGCTCCTGCTCCTCTGAAAAGAAAGGAGACAGATGAGATGGTTCAACTGCCAAGGATTCCATCTGGACAACTCTTGGTTTTCCAGGGATCTCACCCTGAAAGGGGATCCAAGAACAGACCCAGAACTTGGAGGAGGGAAAAGATATCCCTGCAGATCTGGGAAAGCTTCAGGTTCCCTCCGAAAGAGCTGGTTGGTTTTACTGGGCAGAGGGATGTTTCTCTACTGGAGCCATAACCCCTGTGACCTGATGGATGGATGGATGGATGGATGGATGGATGGATGGATGGATGGATGGATGGATGGATGGATGGATGGATGGATGGATGGATGGATGGATGGATGGATGGATGGATGGATGGATGGATGGANTGTGACCTGATGGATGGATGGATGGATGGATGGATGGATGGATGGATGGATGGATGGATGGATGGATGGATGGATGGATGGATGGATGGATGGATGGATGGATGGAAGGATGGATGGATGGATGGATGGATCTATGGAGGGATGGATGGATGGATCTATGGAGGGATGGATGGATGGATCTATGGAGGGATGGATGGATGGATGGATGGATGGATGGATGGGTGGATGGGTGGGTGGGTGGGTGGGTGGATGGGTGGATGGATGGATGGATATATTAAACATATATATGATGTAAAGGGCGTAAATGTGTATACTAATATTTTTTAAGGAGTCCTGTTCAGCAGAGTAGCTCTGAATTGTTGTCTGAGGTGCCGAGAAGAAGCCCAATAGATTTACTTTCACTAGTGGAGCATTACGGCGTTAGCCTAACGCTGTAATGCTCCACTTGATGTATATATAGAAAACTTAGTCAGCAAGTGCTTTGGGATGATTTCAATGCAACGGACACTGAGACGGAAACGAAAGGAACAAAAGGAAGGCAGAGAGGTGGAGCAGAAAGTTGAAAGGGATGTATTTAGTGGCAACCGCAGCTCAGTATAGAGAATATCTGGAAACACCTGAGTCCAAAACCTGAGGGTGTCAGTGTGAGCTTGCTGGTGTTTAGAAGGTTTCTCCATAAGAATATTCAATATCGGGCATGAGGATCCACAGACCTGCCCCCCAGGTGTACATTTATATTGATGAAGTGATAAAGAAACCAAGGACCGCTGGATCATCTTATTTTGTAACTGTGGAGTCAGACTGACCTATGACTCTGAAGGTCACAGCTTTCTACAGCAGCTGGTCTCCTCTGGAGACAACACATTTCTAGACCCCACTGTCCTCCAGCTGGGGGGTCTTCAGAGTCAGACTGAGGTCTCCAGTAGTCAGTGGTTCTGCTTTCATCTTTGTTCTGCCTTCTTGAATGTTCTCCTGTTCCTCAGGCTGGGTCTGGCCGTTCTTCAGCATATTACTTGTAATGTTCCTCAGGTCAGGTCAGGTCCACTCCACTGTAACATCCTGGTGAAGATGTTTGTTGACTTTTAGGGGCAACAGAACAAACTTCACCCACTCTCTAATCTCAAACGTCTTAGACGAAACCAACGAGAACATTACAGTTCCAGAGCCTGTAGAGAACAGAGAACTTAGGGTGGAGGTTGGACTCACGTTTACAGATGAACTTCTACTCACATCTAAGTTATTGTCAGGCTTCACTGTCATAATCAGAACATCTCAGAGGGGCTGACAAACAGGAGAAACCCATCAGAACCATCTACTCACTGGTTGTTCTGGACCTTTCACTTTATACAGAAGTTACTTTAGAAAATACATTAAGGTCCTACTGGAAGTATTCACAGCTCTCCCAGAAAGCGCCAAGTTGAGCTCAGGTGTCTCCTGTTTCCACAGAACGTCCTTCAGACATTTCTGCAGCTTTACTGGAGTCCACCTACAGTAACTTCAGCTGATTGGACAGGAGTTGGAAAGGGACCCAGCTGTCTCCATAAGGTAGGAACATTTCTGCTGCTTTGAAGGTCCTAGTGAGGACAGTAGCCTCCATCATCTTTTAGTGGAAGAAGTTTGGAACCATCACAATGTTTCTCTATTGCTTGGTTTAGAGGACCTGGTCTCCCTTCTAAACAGAGCTATAAGGAGAGAAAGACCAAGAACCAAAGCTTTGCTCTGCGGACAGAGGAGAACCTTCTAGAAGGTCGACCATCTCTGCATCAATCCCCCAGTCAGGCTGGCATGGTGGTGTGGGCCGACAGAATCTGGTCCTTAGTAGAAGGCTACTGGCAGAGGTTGCCTGAAGGCTCCTGAAGGACTCTCAGAACATGAGAAATAAAATGGGGACAAATGAGACAAAGATTGAACTCTTTGGTATTAATGCCCAACGTCATGTTGGTAGGAAACCATCACATGGCTGACACCTAGAGTGAAGCATGGTGGTGGAGAACTGGGAGTCCAGTCAGGACAGAGGGAAAGATAAAGCAGAGATGTGGAGACCTCCTGGATGGAAACCTGCTCCAGGGTGATGGTTCATCTTTCAGCAGGATGACTCCAAGCCTCCAGCAAACAAATCAAAGGGGAACCTTCAGGAGAACCCTGTGAAGGTCCTTCAGTGGTCCAGTGAGAGACGGAACATTTCTGCAAAGATCTGAAAATGGCTGTAGACAGACATATCCGGTCCAACCTGAAGGTGCTGGATGGGTTCTGTTTAAAGGGATGACCCTTGATGCCGTTTCAGCCACTAACCTCTGCTCTCCACTTACAGTGTTTCCTGTTTGCTCCTGCAGAGATCTCCTGACTCCCACCAGCTTATTTAGCAAAATAAATCTTTTAAAAGCTCTGTGTTTGGCTGGAACATTCTGGTACATTACATGTTCTTCATCTTCCTCTGCATCAGTCCCTCTTTTATCAACACCATCGTCTTTATTGGGCTTTTTGAAGAAACTCTGGATGCTCTGCTGCTGTGAAATTTTTCTGAGTGAACAAGCCCAACAAGCTTCCACTCTGCCTGGACCCCAACAAGCTCCACACAGCAATCCTGCAGAACACTGATCACCCTGATCCAGTGCTCAGATACGATGATGATCGCTGACAAAGACTATAAAGCAACTATGCACAGAAAAAGATCGTTTGTCGATCGTTTTTGCAACTCAACGTTTTGAACACTAGATCGTGGGAAAGGATAAAGTGAGGATTGAAAATGATCACGAGCTGCTGATGACCATCTTTAAGAACAATCCTCAGCAGCCCCAAAGACTTACAAAGGAAGGATTGAAACTACTGAAGTACAACCTGGAGGTCATCTACAAGCCTGGTCCACATCAGTGACACTTTGTCCAGAAGGTCCCTGCCAACCCCAAAGGCAGAATCAAACAAGTCCCAGCATGCATCAGGGACTACTGGCCATACTGGGATGAAATTGGAGTTTATGGTGGACTAGTAATTCATGGTCACAGGAATAACAATTCCAGTGACCATGAGAAAAATGATTACCAGAGCACACGTTTCACCCAGCCACAGACATCATGTTCTGGCCTAAAATGCACCACGACCAGCTGGAAGCTGCAGAAGTGTGCAATAATCTTACAAGAGAACCAGCCGGCTCAAGTCAAGGAGCCACTGATGACTTATCCAGTGCCACAGTTCCCCTGGCAGATCATTTCAGCTGATGTTTGTGGTAAATCGCAACCAGTATGTGGTGTTTGTGGACATATGTTCTGATTTTATTGAAGATCAAACATCTCTACCTTGATCAACCACATAGCAAGTCTTTGCAACACATGGAGTTCCTGTCATACCAACATCAGATAACGGAACAAATTATGGATCTGGATAATTCAAGCAGTTTGGTGATGAGGGGAGTTTTCAGCATGTTACCTCCAGTCCACATCACAAATCCTGTGACAACGCTGAATCTGCTGTGAAGATAATCAAGAAGATCTTCCAGAGAGCCTGGCACAGTAATGCAGATCAATGGGCTGCTTCACTCCAACACGACTAGCTCCCCAGCCCAGAGACTGATGTCAAGGAGAACAAGATCACTGCTGCCTTGTGAACCTACAAAGTACTTTCCAGACGTGCAGCAGGATGTACAGCAACAAGTAACAGTAAAACAGACAAGGAGTAAGCAATATTATGATCTATCTGCAAAAGAGCTACCAAACCTTGTGATTGGCCAGCTGGTGAGTCAAATCACAACCAGAGAACGGACAGCAACTGGATACCTGGTCGAGTTGTTGATGTAACAGCACCTAGAAGCTACATTGTGGATGAAAATGGGAAATATTAACGCAGAAACAGAATGCATCTTCATGACAGCTGAGCACCTAAAACTGAGACTGAAACGAGCACTTAGAAAATAAATAAGTTTTGTTAAATAAGCTATGATAATATGAGATATAAGGATATAAGCTTTCAACCGATTACTTGTTTTCTATGCCTGATAATAAGTTGTGTTTCAATTCATATGAGGCAGTTATCTCTGTTGCATAAGAGCTAAAACTTTTCAAGTTACCACAGGAAGATAGAAGTGTTAGGTGGAACTGTGCTTCCCCTGGTGGAGAGTGGAGGCAGTTGAAATAAAGATGACTGAGCTGCAGCGTTCTCCTTCACAAACAGAACCTAAAACAACCGTCTGAAAATAGACAGTCAATCAGAAAATATTTGGTTAATGGACCTCTGTTCTACGGCACTTTAAAGGACATAGATCCTAAACTGCTGGACAGAAAAACACCAAGAACATCAGAACACCTATACACCTATACAACAACTATAAAAAGATGGGTTGCTTTTGAAAAAACTCAACAGAGTCTGCAGAACACAAACTAAAGGGGGGAGGTCCAAAGTCCTGGTGCTACTGCTGAGAAGGTTCTGTCATATTTTCAGCCTCTATGTGGCAAAACCAGCTGGCTTCTTCTTAAAAGTTCTGAGATGTATTTGTGGTGTTCTCTGGACTGGATGGAGAGCCAACGGAACCAGATGAGGTGCAGAACAACCTGAGAAAACTTTGATCAGAAGTTTGGACGCAGCGTCCTGTAGAACCTGCAGACGGGTCCAATGATGCTTTGTTCAGGTAGCTAAATAATGAGAGTAAGAGTCTCCAAGTCTGTTGGTGAGATGATATGACTTAGCTGCGCAAGATCTCATACTGTAAGCGGTAAAAACATGAGCGGACCAGAGACAACATGACCATCTACAGTAAAACCAGAGTCAGGATTTACACCAAGGTTCTGATGGAAGACCTGATATAAGACTCTAGAGCACCAAGAGTCTCCATCCTCCACATTTATAGACCCCACAGTCCTCCAGCTGGGGGGTCTTGAGAGTCAGACTGAGATCTCCGTTCCTCAGTGGGTCTGCTTTCATTTTTGTTCTGCCTTCATAAATGTCCTCCTGTTCCTCAGGACACACATGGATTCTGATGTTCCTCTGATCAGGATGGGTCCACTCCACTCTAACATCCCGGGGAAGACTTTTGTTGGCTTTTAGGGGCAGCAGAACAGACTTAACCCCCTCTCTGATCTCCACTGTCTCAGATGGAAGCTCTGAGAAGAAAGGAGAACATCACAGTTCCAGAGAGTATAGACCCCAGAGAACCTCAGCAGAAAGGAGAACCATCTAAAGTAAAACCAGAGTCAGAATTTACACCAAGGTTCTGATGGAAGACTTGACATAAGACTCTAGAGCACTAAGAGTTTCCATCTCTAGAGCTGTTTGCTTTTCTGGAGCACAAACAAGGATCTTATTTTTTCTTCATTAACTTAACTTTTTACACAGTCTAAGACCTTTGGCAGGAGAAGAGCTTCAGAGACCTGATCAGGAATAAAAGAAACATATAACGTCGGCATAGCAGCGATATAAGATGTCTTTAAAGGGGCTCCAGATGTGCTGAAGATGGAGCCAGGAAAGCAGAAATAATAAGGGCCCCAACACAGAACCCTGAGGAACAATATGGTTGTGAAAAATAAAGAATCTCTTCCACCAATGTGTCATTATGGGGTGTTGTGTGGTCAGTGTTTATGGAGGAAATGGATTTGATCTATTTTGGAATAAGGTTATGAAAAAAACAATGTGTGAAACAATGTGAAAACTTTCTGGATGCACCGTAAAGTTAGTGAACCCTTGTTTGGACCTGTAAATCCCAGAAAAACACTCACTGGTTAGACTGGGTCAGAAGGGGGTAAAGGTACAGGGCTGTGAATACTTCTGGAGGCTTTATCAGACCTCAGCTGGTTCATCCTCTAACTAGTAACCAACATACCTGCTGTCAACTTCTTTTTACATCTGTGCTACCAAACAGCAGCTGCAATGACCAGAAGAGCCACCAGAACCAACAGAGCCAACAGAACCCAGGGCCAGACTGGAGGAGGAGCTTCTGCAGACATCATAATCACAGACAGGAGCTGAACATCTTCCAACATGTTTAAATAGCTTCAGAACATCCAGAGAACCTGCAGCACTACCCTCTGACCTGCAGCTCCACAGCTGCTTGGTGTAGATCTTCTCCAAACCTGCGGACGGTGCAGGTGAAGGTCCCGGTGTCGGTGAAGGTAGGTCTCCTCAGGGTCAGACTGAGTTCTCCAGTCTGCAGAGCGTCCTCCATCATCGAGGTCCAACCTTCAACCTTCTGGCCCTTCAGATAATCACCATCTGGCTGATGAACATGGTTAAAAGTTTTTCTGTCTAAGGAAACCCAGCAGATTGCATCCAGTCAGTGACTTGCAGCATTCACTCCTCCTGGATGAGCATGTAGAGACAGTGGAGAGGAAAAACTCCCTTTTAACAGGAAGAAACCT
>JAHUTJ010067440.1:0-16045 GCA_036250325.1 Characodon lateralis
CAGGGGAGCCAGATTCAGAAAAACAATAATTATTTGGGTTAGGCTGACTCTTAATTTTCAGTCAGCCTTGAGAGTCTCGCTGGTGCTTCTCAAAGGCGAATCCAAACAGCAAAATTCCTGGTCTTTCGCCAGATCCGAGCAAACAACTTTCTCCAAGATTTATCCCATTTCCCCCCGAGTCCAGGAAACCGCAACCTGCCTGCGATCCTATGCGATCCAGTCTGCAATTCAGCTCACGGAACATCTCAGTCTGAGTGTTGATTGCTCTGAAGATCCCATCACACATGCCAGGCAGCCTTACAATGGCCAGAACAGCTGCTGACATTCTCCGAATTTCTCGATGTGCCAGGTAACTGCTGACTCCAAAAAGCAGAAATCCTGATATCAAACATCCAATTATATACACATCTTCCACATCCTTGACTGACATTGTCGACAGACACACAATCCTCCACTTCTGCCAGGAGTCCATCGTGTATCCGGAGAAAAAAGTCCCGTCCGGGCAAGTGGGCTCTCCCGACCCCTGTCTTCTCATCGAGAAAATTTGATCAATTGCATTGAGAGACCAGCTGACCAAATCCATATTTAGGAAGAATTTGGAAGATATGCAAAACGAGGCTCCAAAAAAGACAAGACACAGAGCTGAAGCAGGGCAGATATGGGAGGGCTGCGGGAGAAAGAGAAAAAGCATCCTCCTCCACCGAGAGCAAAAAGAAAAAAAACAAAACAAAAAACTCAACTGATTTAATTTACAGATGAACTGCAATCTTTCTTTTTTACACTAAATGTCAGCTTCTTATCAATGAGAACACCCAAGGTACATTGAACATGCTACACTGGTTCCTGTTTAATGATAACTAGAGGTGGTGGACTGGACTTCTTCTGCTCTATATGCAAATCTTTGGTGTTGGTGATATTTTGTTTTAGGTAGGAGTTGTCACACCACATAATGAAATCCACCACCTGATCACGTGAGTCATCCTCTTCCTGTAACAGGCTGACAATAACTGTGCCATCCGCAAACTTCAAAATGTGTTGTCCTGTAGAAAGACTCCTGCAGTCATTAATGTACAGGATATACTGTACTATAAGAGAGAGAACGCACAACTGAATAGAACCAGTGGAGGAAAATGCTTTATGTGACATACAACCAGTCAGCCGGACACACTGCGATCAGTCTACAAAAAAAATCTCTAAAACCCATCCAACAACACCTGGAGATGTAAGCTAAGAAGTGTTAACACTGCATCTTCAACCCCTTCAACACCTGTAGACAAATTGTAGTGGTTCTAATTTATGGATTAGTGGTACTAATCAACTTCCTCTTGATCAGTTTTAAAAAGCTTTCATGACTATGCAAGTTAGAGCCACAGGTCCTTGGGGGACTTCTTTATTGGAACATGAACAAGTGTGGATTTTTTTCACAATTCAGGAACCCTGTGCTGCCCGAAAGACTGCTTAAAAATGAATACAAATGCACCGGAGAGTTAGTCTGCCCAATGCTTGATGAGTTGCCGAGAGATATTGTTTAGGCCAGGGGTCTCATTTATTAACGTGGCCTCTGAAACTGCCGTCCGTCACTTTCCACGCCAAAGTTGTGACCTATAAAAAAAACAAAAACAAGGGAGAGGAGGAGAATAGAAAGGAGGAGAGAAAGAAGGATGAAGAGATTACAAGATAATACCCTGCTTGCTTCTTTCTGGAGAAATATTCATATTAACAGCTTTTTTACCAAAAAGTGCATGGTACTAATGATTGCAAGATGTATTTAGTGTTAAATGCATCTCAATATCAATCTAAACACCTGTTGGCTTGAGTGTGAGCGCGCTTGTGTATATAAGGTTTCTCCATAAAAATATGCAATAGTGAGTGTGAGGAGCCACAGACATGCCTCCCTGGACCTGGGACAGATACGGAGGAGATCCAAGCCATAGACATCCAAAGGCCTCCCAGAGCACAGGAACCCTAGGAGAACCATCACCGGGACTACCTACTAAAGAAACTAACTTGATGGGAGAATGTGAAGTCCCACACGTAAACTCTGACCCATACGTATGCTTGTTTTGGAGACTGGGAAAACTGCCGATGCAGATATTAAGGTGAGGAACTGAAGCCACGCTGCATCATGATTCCTCTGAGACGTTCAATTTCACTCCATATCAAACTATAGATTGACATCATCATAAGCATTCAAAGCCGCATTGTTATTTATGCTTGCGCTGGTGAGCCATAACTACACATAAAAAGGACCTTTCAAATAAATTTAAAAAAAGGCTTATAAGTCAACTTAAATCAAAGTCTGCACATTTCAAAGTTTTCTCACCAATTCAATTCAGTTTTATTTATATAGCGCCAATTCACAACACGTCTCAAGGCACCATCACATTCCTCTCCGATGATCAGCAGGATGATGTGTACCACAGATTAACACATACATGCCACATACATTGAGGCACTAACACTGATTGCTATAAACATTTAAATACCAGTGACATACATGCGTAATACTGCGTGATGGATAATTTGGCACTGCTTAGAAGAATTAGGAGGAAACATGTTTTCAGGGATCACCAAGATTTCCTGGCCCTTAATGATGACTGGCTAACATGTCGACTTAGACTCCCTAGAGCATTGCTCTTGGATCTGTATGCTGAACTGGGTCAGTATTCGAGAGACCGACCTGACAGAATCACACCATTCCTGTTCATCGCCTGGATGACATTGTTAATATCATACACATTAACATTCATGAGGTGCTTTGCATTGACCGTTTACGGTCACAGCTGCATGTTGAGGGCAGAATATGAGGCAAACCTTGTACGCAAACGTTGAGGGGCAGCTGTGATTTATAAAAAAGGAAAATTTCTGACTCGTGTGCATGGTTTTCCAAGTCTGGATTGTCTTTAGTGACCGCTACTTTTGGGCGTACGTACACTTTAGTATAGATCTTATGCAATGTGTTATAAATGAGACACCATAACTGTTTTTGCCCTTATTGCACAATCTTTTATTGTGATCTTTGTTTTTATATTTTTTACTTTGTTTGAATCAGTATTGTTCAATTGTACTCCTGGTACATCTGAATTTCCCCACTGAGGAACAGTAAAGAATATTTTTATTTTATTCTATTCACTTTCAAAAGGTGTGAGCAGCTCACAGGTTCTCAGAAAGACACCCTTATTTAGTTCATAATCCATGAAATTATGAACATATACACTTTTCAATCACAGTATAAATAGGTGTGTTGAAAGGTGTTTTTCTATAAATTAGGCAGTGTATTTGAGTTGATGTATCATAGTGAAGTAGCTCACAGTCTCCATGGTTGCAAAGGCTAGGAAAAGTGTTTAATCAGCACCATTTAAAAACATTTCATTTACCAATCACATATAAAACTAAAGATCAAAACAGGAATTCCTAGTTGCCAGGATGGTATCCAATTCCATTTAATGGTTGGTTAACATTAGTTAAATGGATGACCATTATGCATCATTGATCAGTTGACATTTGTCGTCTTGGATCATTTCAGCCCACAACACAGTCATCTCCTGGGTGAAACAATGCAAGCCTTGCTTTATATTTAACTGAAGGTAGTCACCTTGTTTATTGAGACTAATGACTGTAGTACCATAGTGAACAGGTGTTCAATAACAGCTGATCAACCAAGCTTTGAGTTTGTCAACCTTAATGTTTCAATATACAATATAATTGTTGGAGGCATAAATTAATTCATAGATTTAGGAGCACTGTTCTAATTCAATTTTTAAACCTTTCAGAAAAAACAGCAAATTATTCTACTCTGGTGTGTTTTAAAATGGCATAACCGAAATGAATCGGAAAAGCACATCTTATATTAGAATAGTATATCCAGTTGAAGGTTGGATTCGGTCTATGTCAGTAACAGACATTTAACCCCCTATTGCAGGATTCACAGCAAATGAAGCTCATGTGTCTAATAGTTGCTTTGTCTCCAAGATGCTTTATTATATTATAATATTAGCCATTAAGATCAAAAATAAAAACTGACATGAACACATTTTAGCTTCTGGCATTACATGCTGAAATTAGTTTTTTACCCAATTCAACTTCTAATTTTTTATACTTGGCTGTATTTGTGATCCGCTTAATCTTTATTGAAATATGCATGTAAGGATAACACATGACTGTAGACCAAATCTACCTATAGAGTTACAAATAATGCATCTAGAACTGTTGCAATGAACAATGCAACAACCCAAGATGGTGCCACTGATGGCAGCCTTGGAACTTTGCTCTCTTGTCTTCTGCGTGTTTTTCCACTGTTATATAGACAAAAATAAATAAAATCCTTACTGAGAGCAGAGTTGTTGTTCTTTAGTTGGTAATGGAGTTTTTAAATCAAGGTGGATGACATTGTGAACTGTTCCAAGTAATAGTCAAATTTGACCAAAAACCTTTAGGCTTCTGCTAAAAAAAAACAGAGTAATGCCAAAGTAGAAAAAGCATTTTCATCTTCAAAGTCCAAGTGTACATCCAATTAGCAAATTTTACAAAAGTGAGCAGTGTACCAAGTTTTTTACCAGACTCTAAATCAACACCAGCTTGCAGGAGTTAGTAAATATTTCAAGCCAAGTTGCACTGATCGGATGCTTTGGGATTATTTCAACTGTAATGGACATGGAGACAGAAACGAAAAGAAAAAACAAAAAGCAAGAAAGAGGTGGGGCTAAAAGGAAAGAGGCAGAGAAAGAGAAAAGAATAGAGGAGAGAAAGAAAGATGGATATAAGATAACACCCTAAAAGACTGCTTCTACACCTGATGAAATATATAACAACATTAGTGAAAAATGCATGGTACTAATAAATGCAAGATGTATTTAGTGGCAACTGCACCTGAAAATAGAACACCTGTTAACACCTGAATCCTCCTGTGGATGTACGTGTGACCGCGCTTGTGTGTATAAGCTTTCAACATAAAAATATGGAATGGTGAGTGTGAGGAGCCACAGACCTGCCCCCCTGAACCCGAGACAGACACGGAGGCAATTTGAGCTTCAGACATCCAAAGGCCCACCATAGCACAGGAACCCCAGGAGGACCACTGCCGGGAATACCGCAACACCCCACCCAGAGAAGAGCAGAGGAGAGCCCCAGAGGAACCACCCAGCAGTCACAGTGCAGAAGCCCCAAGGAGCTGCAGCAACGAGCCCTCAGGCCCTGCCCGACAGCCCTCTGCGCCGGAGCAGTTCCAGCCATGCACCCAAAGACCTGAGACCCAGGGGCACATTACCTCCCAGTGGTGGCCCGACAGAGCCAAGGGGCCCAGGCCCTGTCAACTGTTGGTGCAATTATAAGAAGTTCAAGATGACGGTCAATCTCCCCAAGTCTGGGGCTCCATGCAAGATCTCACCTCGTGGGGCATCAATGATCATGAGGAAGTTGAAGGATCAGCACGGCAGGACCTAGACAATGACCTGAAGAGAGCTGGGACCACAGTCTCAAGATCATTAGTGACACACTACGCCGTCGTGGATTAAAATCCTGTAGCGCACGCAAGGTTCACCTTGCAGGGGGACTAAAGTCAAAAATTTGCCAATGATCATCTGGATGATCCAGAGGAGGAATGGAAGAAGGTCATGTAGTTTGATGAGACAAAAATAGAACTTTTTGGTCAAAACTCCACTTTCCATGTTTGAAAGAAGAAGGATGGGTACAACCCAAAGAACACTATCCCCACCGTGAAGCATTGAGGTGGAAACACTATTCTTTGGAGATGTTTTTCTGCAAAGGAGACAGGACGACTGCACAGTATTGAGAGGAGGATGGATGGGGCCATGTATGTGCTGCAGTGTATGCAAACCTCGTCAAGAACTGCAGGAAACTTCTAATATCTGTAGTTGCAAACAAAGGTTTCTGTACCAAATATTAAGTTTTGTTTTTCCGTTTTATCAAATACTTATGTCATGCAATAAAATGTAAATTACTTAAAAAAAATAAAATAAAAAAAAATCTGTGATTTTCTGGATTTTTGTTATAGATTCCATCACTACTCACGCTGAAGAGTACCTATGATAAAAATTAAAGACTTCTACTTGCTTTGCAAGTGTGAAAACCTGCAAAATCGGCTGTGTATCAAATACTTGTTCCCTCCACTGTAAAGACACTCCCACCCAACATAAAGACACCCAACAATGAACGTCATACACTCACTTGCACTTCCCATACACTATCTCCAGATCCAGGTATTGATACCCCAGAGGGGCAGCCAGCCAGAGTGGAGGCAGGCAGACTGCCAGAGCACCAGTCTAGACTAGTGCCGGCACTACCTAAACCTGAACAACCCTGGTCCAGACCTCAGCCACTGCTCCGACCCCGACTCCCAACAAACCCTTTCCCCATCCGGGCACAAACACAAGAGGGGTCCACCTGGTCCAGATGAGCCCACCAACCAGAGCTGTCCCCAGACAAAACAGTTCCAACCCCCAATGAATTCTGATCTCAACCCCTTGAGCCTCCCGCTCCCATTAATTTCCCCACAGGGCCACCCCTAACCAGGACACAAATATCAAACATGTCCCGTAACCCAAAAGCCACTAATCCCTTTCCCATAGGGGCACACCTCCACAGATGAGCTCCACCCCCAAAATGCCGATGAATACGCATCCATACAGCGCAGGCTCCGCACACAGCCCCACTCCAAGCACCCCCAATGCATCCCACCACACAGTGCGCCGTGACGGCAAGGTCCCCCGCACAACACCACCCCAGTCTCCGCCCACAAGCACAACAGAGCAGACACCACCGAGCACTGTACTCACATCTGACCCCCCCGACCCCACACCAAGACAGGTCAAACTACTCTGGCAAGCAGTCAGGAACTATTATCACTCCTATTCTGGATAACCAGATATCAGTTAGCTTCGGCCCCCAAAAGCCATAGCAGCCTCAGACAGACCGACACCAGGCACCCCCACAGTATTGCTATATACTGACGTAGGTGCTGAGTGAAGTATAGGAGCAGCAGCCCTCAAGCCAAAGATGTACTAGGAGAGACACAGGGCACTAAAACTCCTGACTCTGGTGGTTGGGCAGCTGCATAAGCCACTAGACCACCTAGACCTCAAGAGAGGAAACCAACTGTGCAGGCATCAGCCTGCTGTGGAGAGTGGAACTGATGAGGACTGAGCAATGTGAGTGCACAGTGCCATCACACCTGTTGATACTGCATCAGGGACACACTACAATGCTGCAACGTAACACAAGCCCTCACACACACCAATGTGGGTAAATAATTTTAAGGTAATTGTGCCAGGCCCTCCCTGCAACATCACCAGAGCCCTTAAGGTACTTGCTACAAAACCAGTCTCTGCTGAATTGGTGTAGGCATGGTGGCAGAGGCAAAAGAGAGCCATGCTGTGACCCCTGCACCCAGTCCCCTGTCCTCATCTGTGGCATATTCATGTACTGGATGTCTATGTTGGGCCCAGCCAGAGGAGGAAAAATGAAGACTTAACTACTTACACAGACAAAAAGAGACTAGTAAAAACTGTAAAAACACATGTGAATGTCTTGATCTCACTGGCCGAGTAAAAGAAGAAACCTTGGATCCAAAGTCAGTCCATATGTTCCCAACAGGGCACTTCATTCTCATACTGCAGGTTTACTGGTGCTTCCTAGAGTCTCTAGAAGTAGAATGTGAGGCAGATCTTTCAGTCATCAGGCTCCTCTCCTGTGGAACCAGCTCCCAGTTTTAGTCCAAGAGGCAGACACCCTGTCTACTTTTAAGGCTAGGCTTAAAACTTTCCTTTTTGATAAAGCTTATAGTTAGAGTGGCTTAGTTTATCAGGGAGGGAGCCTTCCTCCCTCCCTGTTGGATNGAGTAAGGGGGAGTCAGGTTTAGCCTAAACTGGCTCAGTTATGGTTGAGGTGCAAACACACCCTCCATTTCTGCTACCTGTATGACCCCTTCTCTTTTCCAATGGTTATAATCAGTCTGACAGAGAGGTATCCCAATCCTTGTTGTTTTTAGTACAACAATGACCATCAGAGGGACCCTTTGTGGGGTGCCTTGTGACGACATTGTTGTAAATAAGCGCCATCTAACTAAACAATCTGAACTGAAACTATCTGTGTAGTTATGCTGCTATAGGCTTAGGCTGCTGGAGGACATAATGACCACTTTCACCCTCTTTGCTACATTCTCACACTACTCTCCAATTTTGCATTATTTGTTGTTATTTCAGCTTTTAACTTTGTTCTCTCTTTTCTCTTCCTAGAAGCTACACCTGGCTTGACTGTGTCTACCTGTGACACCTTTCTGGAGGGGCGATCGTCCGAGCCTCTGCTGGCAACAACTTAATGCTCACCCTCTACAGATAATCCACATGGCCCTGTCTTTTAGTGTTTAACCCTTTCTTTCTCCTAGACATGGCAATTGACTGAGTTTTACTGTAATTATGTGCTTTTTTTCAGACTCTGACCTTGAAAACTGGCTCAAAGTTTCTGTTCTTTCTTTCTAGGTGAAACGACTAAAGGAGCTACATCCATTAACATTTAATTCTCCTTCCATTGAAAAGACTCCTGGATCAGTGCTTCTTTGTTCTCTTTGTGTCTCTGCTCTGTTCTCTCTAATCCCCAGTTGGTTGTGGCAGATGGCCGCTCACACTGAGCCTGGTTCTGCTGGAGGTTTATTCCTGTTAAAAAGAGAGTTTTTCCTCTCCACTGTCGCTACATGAATGCTCAGTATTAGGGAATGCTGCAAAGTCAATGCAAGCAAATGTCCACTGGCTGTACATGCTCATCCAGGAGAAGTGAACACTGCAAGTGACTGACTGGATACAATCTGCTGGGTTTTCTTAGAAAACTAACCAATTTGAAGAATAAACTGAATTTGACTGCAGTGTTTGATAAGTAGGATCAATTGGAATGTATATACCTGACTTGAAGTCTGTATGAGTCGACTGAATTGTGAAGTCTTTTGAGACAACATTTGATGTGAATTGCAGCAATGTGAATCAACTGATTTGAACTAATTATGCACATAGTTATATGCAAAGGGGTGGCATCTATAAAAGCAGACAGTTCATGCTTAAAATCATTGACATTAACACAATTATAAACAGTGTTCAATTAGTTGGAATAATCAAAATCACATGCATCAGTGATGGGGACAGCTTCTATCTCGTGTTTAAAACGTTTTTCCCCACAACACTAGCTTTCCTGACAGCTTTGGAATGTAAACAAACAATACAGACAACTGTAGGAATTCCTGAGGAAAGCAACGCGTCAATCATACTGATTAAAGTTCAATGTCTGGAGTACAGGGTTTTCCTCACAACCATCTTACACCAGTTTTTAAATAACAAAAAAAAAAGGCACATCGCTCCATCAAGTGACTTGCCAATCAAGTCACTCGACGGAGCTCCTGTCAAGTCAAAACAGCTCTCCAAACCCGGGTATGTCCAACATATCTCATCAAGTTAGTGAGGCATGAATTCTTGTACTCCTCTAAGGACTGGACATTAGCCCGCAGCTCATTAACTGCCCTGCAAGGACTGGATATTGGTCAGCTTAATAGTAGGTGGAGGGATCCGACAGAGGCCTTCTCTTTTAAAGAGCTGGCATAGCCCGGCACGAATTACTCAGAAGGAACTGATTCTGGATCAACAGTCCCCATAATTGTATTTTGAAGTAAAACTTCAAAAAGTAAAAACTCTTGACTTTGCTGAAAGACGCAATCTCCATGCATTCTCCAAAACAGGTGAGGCACATAGGCAAAAAGAATGCAAGAATATTCCAATAAAGTTGATCCCATAGTTAGTGCCGCACTGTAGAAATTGTGTGCTTATTTGAACAGAGAAGGTCTATTCACAGGAAAAATTAGAGCACCATAAGCACCTATAGCACAAATTATATATACACACGATAACCTAACCCACCCTAACTATAAGCTAGAAGCTTTTAGTTGGACAATGTAGCTTAAAGCCAACTTGAGCCCTCAGGTCACCAAAACAAAATCTACTCATATTTCTGAAGATCAGATAAAACTGTAGAATGTGCTTCCTTTGTTTTCCATTGTCTTAACATGATTTTTCTTATGATCTTTCCGAATACAGAGCCCAGGGGGCCAGGCCCCAGCAAGCAGCCACTGGGAGTGAGCCAGCACACACCAATGCACTGAGCACCGGACACAGATAACCGCAAGTACACCAGCGGGCAGAGACTCCAACCGCTGGCAGGTAGTGTGGCGGGGAGGAAATAGGCGCCCCATATTATGGTGGGGCCTAAGCTGATCCAGGAGAAGGAGCAGTCCAAGACCCAACCACCTCCGGAGAGGGGGCTATGTACAAAAGAGGGGTCCACATGGCAGGAGACGTAGCAGTCCCGACCCCCCAATGAGCTCCGATCCCAACCCCATGAGTCTCCCACCCCTAGGGAACCCCAGCATGAACCTCCCCACAGGGCCACCCCCAACAAGGACACAGATTTTGAACACATGCCCCTGAAACCAAACACCATGAATCCCCTCCCCCACGGGGGAACTCCATAGCCGAGAAGCCACACCCACACAGTGCAAGCTCCACACACAGCCCCGCTCTAAGCACCCCCGCTACACCGGCAAGGCAAGGGCCCCGCACAATGCCACCCCCGCCCACTGGTGCAACAGGGCAGACCCCACTGAGCACCGCATCCACAACAGGAACCCCGACCCATGACGGGACAAACTCACCCACCAAGAGGTCCCCAGCCAGCAGCAGGCACCCAGGGCCAGTGTCCCCCACCACAACCCCCTCAGCCACAAAAAAAAAAAAAAAAAAAAGACACTACATCACTGCCTCGACCGCCCAGGGAGAAACACTATCCAGCTCAGCTCCACCGTCGCCACCCAGCTGATCCAAACGCTGGTGACCCCACATCCTAGAAGTGGGCACAACCCCACCACCGCGATCCCCCCCAGACACGACAGCCAGCAGAGCAGCACACCGCCAAACTCCCCCAGACAGCGCCAGCAGCCCCAGCCACAAGAGGGATACATGCACCAGCCGGGTATCTGGGCCATGCAGGCCAACTGCTCCATGTCAAGCACAACCCGCCAGCTGCCCCGATGCAGTCACAAGACATGCTCCGCCGACCCACCCAACCACCCACCAACCGCAGCCTGGCGCCCAACCATGGGCCAGAACCACAGAAGGAAGCAGCAGAAGAAGGTCTGCTGGGCTAATTTTCACCAGGAACCCATTGAACTAGTTACTGACATTCCAACATAATGTTACAAGGATCCTCATACACTGTGGACTTTTCAGCTTGTTAAAAATATGTAAGAAAAGCTTACTCAAGGGTGAGAAGAGAAAGGCAGAGAAAAGAATGCTCAGCATAGTGACCACGCCTCAGTCAGCCTGCTTGTTGTAAGCCCTTCGACTCCTTCCAAGGTTAGGGCCAAGTCCACATGTTCAAACAGAGATGAAAGGCTCCTGGTAGGAAGATTACTGGTGCCAATACCAACCACCTGCCAAGTGAGCCTTGCTTAACACATTCCTCCAGATGTTACCAATACCAAACCTTCAGCCTCCCAAAAAACAAGAGGGATCCTGTACTTGACTCCCTCACTTCAAAGTGAAATGGAGGACTGAAAACAATGAGCAATTCCAGAAAAGATGAGTGTGTGTATACAGGAGAATTAATGATTTTCCAAAGCATAAGAAAAGAGCCAGACCTGCACATCATCTTTTTTAGCCAGCACTGGTGCTACAGACTTTGTAGCACAAGCCTAAAATGTTTGTTACAATCTTTTAACACCATATGTTGGCAGTTTCAGGTCCATAACAGATATTAATGCAAATAAAAAGCACACTATAATAAAACCTTTTTCAGAGAAACATGTTTGTCAGCAAAAATGCAAACAGAATGACTTATACTAGTGCGTATGTATAGTGCAACGTGTGCTTATTGCTACATTTGCTCACAATGTGTATAAAATGTGTTCGAGAGGAATGCAAGTGTAATAAGGTTGTGTCTGTGTGTGATATGTTTCTTTGTGTGTGTGTCAAGCTACACCTCCAGTATGTCTGCTAACCACAGCTTTAAGGAGAGGACATCCACCTTGCTGCTACTTTGCTGGCTGGAGTCTCATTTGCAGCTTTGTGATTGAAATCAAGTCCTGTCGTGGACACAAAGGTTGCTGACCCTCCGTTCACACTGAAGTTCTAAGATATCTAATATGATCTTAGACATGATTTTGTTAATCATGAAGAATGTTACTGCCTTCACACCTCCAAGTCTGAATAATATGGCTCCTTGGAGGGTTGTCTGGCACAGCTACAGGTAGGATTTGTCCTTAAAGGAGGTCCTGATTTGGCTCCTCAGTGGCATTCATTCCTGCCATTACGGTTAGGATTAATTGGAATATATGTACCCGACTTTGTGAAGTGCCTTGAGACATGTGTTGTGAATTGGGGTTATATAAAGAAAAAAAAAAAAAAGAAAAATCTAACTGAAGGACCTGCTCTAGTTGATATCCACTGGCTTTTCAGTAGTTATAGGGAAACTGGTGAGAGGCAATATGTTTTGTGAATGTTTGACATCAGTAATACAACCCCAATTCCAATTAAGTTAGATTGTGTAAAAAGAAAAAAAAAGAAAAAAAAAAAAAAGAATGTGATTTGCATATCCTGTTCAACCTTTATGGAATTTAAGTACACTACAAAGACAAGATATTTAATGTTCACACCGATTTTAGGGCCTTCCATTATCAGTTCCTGCCCCATCCCCTAATGCATGCTTGTATAAGGGAACTGTGTGGACTCCACCCTTTATGGCTTCCTAGGAGCCGACTGCATTCAGTGGAACCAAAAAGATTACTGTATGCATACAATCTGTTAATATACTTTCTGATCCAATACAGTTTGAATGATTACATTTAATTCTCCTGTGATTTATTTGCTACCTACCAGTCTTGCTTCCAGAATAAAAGTTCAGGAGAGGCGAGGGGTGTTCTCCAACACCATAAAGGCTCAGTCATTCACAAGCAAGGATGGGATGAGGTTCACCACTTAGTAAACAACTGCATGAGCAAATAGTCCAACAGTTTAAGAATTTCTCATTGTTCAACGGCAAGGAATTTAAGGATTTATCTACAGTCCATGAACCTGGACAAATGTGTGCACGAAAATGGTAAAACCCAACACTGAATGCCTGTGACTTTCAAACCCTCAGGAGGTACTGCATTAAAAACCATCATTTTGTAATGGATATTACAACTTGGGCTCAGGAAAACTTCAGAAAACCATTGTCAGTTAACACACTTCATAGCTATATTTACTAGCGCAAATTAAGACTACCATGTGTCATGGTTTTCTCTACAGATTTGACCCACATGCAGAATGACACTCAGGAGGCAGGAGAAAAGTTTAAGAAGAGTCAGGTTAGCACAAGGTAGTTGGATTCTCACACAACAGTTCTCAGTTAAATGGAATACCTGGAGAAGTTTCTTGAGACTTGATGTAAAGTTACAGGTGGAGGGTGTGCAGGGTTCACTTGCCTGAGATCCAAGGAGTCAAAGGGCCCGGGCTGTTAGCTTAAACTTGATCCAAAATAATTCTAGAAGGCTTGAAGTCTTGATTATTGGCTGGGCCTGACTGGAGCTTGAAGCCAACACAAATGATTCACAGGAGCTTGGAGCCAGGACTAGGAAGTCACCTGAGAAGGACCACAGAACGAGGTAAGACAAACTGGAATCAAAGGTACTAGAGACAAGCAAGGAAACTGGCCAGGAAAAGTTACCACAAAGGCTACCACTCAGGCAGTGGAGTGGAGACAGCCCAGCCTTCTTATACACCTCCAGAACAAAGAAGATTGGCAGCACCTGCTCACCTCAGCACTTGTGTACACACAATCAGAGGCTCTGGCGGCATCTAGTGGTGAATGATTGTTAATAGCAGGCATGAAACAACACCCACAAAATCCCAGACTCCGACACCATGCAAAGCCAAAGCCATATATCAACGCCACCCAGAAAAGACGCCAGCTTCTCTGTGCCTGAACTCATCTGAGATGCCCATGGCATGCGTAAATGCACGTGTGAAGGCACCATTAATGCTGAAAGGTACATATGCTGCCATGTTTTTCAGGGACGTCCCTGCCTATTTCAGCAAGACAATGCAAGCCACATTCTGCATGTGTTACAACAGCGTGGCTTTTTTGTAAAAGATTGTGGGTTCTAGACTGACCTGCTTGCAGTCCAGACCTGTCTTCTATTGAAAATGTGTATCACATTATGAAGTGCAAAGTACTACAATGAAGACCCTCGAACTGTTGAGCAGCTAAAGTTGTACAACAAGACAGAATGGGATAGAATTCCACCTACAAAGCTTCAACAATTAGTGTCCTCAGTTACCAAACGCTTATTGAGTTTTGTTAAAAGGAAAGATGATGTAAATATGCCCCTGTCCTAGCGTTTTTTTGGAACATGTTGCAAGAATCAATTTCAAAATGATTGATTATTTGCAAAAAAACAATAAAGTTCATCAGTTTGAACATTAAATATCTTGTCTGTGTAGTCTATTCAGTTGCATATAGGTTGAACAGTATGTGCAAATCATTGTATTGTGCTTTTATCTATGTTTTACACAATGTCCCAACTTCATTGGAATTGGGGTTATAAGGGGTAAGCAAAAGAAGGAAATTATATGCCCTTCCTTTGCTTCCATTTTCACTGCAGCTCGAACTGCTCCAAAGGCAAACACCTGGTAGCTTGTAGAACTCCCTAAAGATGGATATCATTAATCAGGAGGAAGGAATAAATCTGGCAATCAGCATCTGAAATTAACTTTTTTCTGAATGGCCAGTCCATTTTATAATTCCCTAATAATTCTTTGGATTTAATTTTCATTATAATTTGGCTGGTACTGTTGACTCTTGGACACTCAACCTGGTTGTTTTACTCTTTCTTGGCAAAATAATTTCATAGCATTGGTGTTTATCACCATCTGCATGGCTCTCAACTCCTGCTGGATGTTCAGCTTGTTTTTTTATTCTTCTTCATTTTGGTCAATGTGCTTGTAAACTTGCTCACACTCCTTAGAGGCACCCCTTTCCCCATCAATTATTTCTTCAGCATTGACCTCGATTAGGTGCAGTTTTAGTGTCTGGCTCTCCAGTGAGCTCATTTGCTGTAATTACTCGGTTTTTCTAGAGTGAAAGTACCTCTACATTGTCCATTTGATTCTCTGAGGTGCATACCGAATATTAGTTGGACTCCCTGCAGACAGGTATTTTGATAGTTTTTTTTTTTCTTTTTTATGTTTTAGATTTTCCCGTACTGTGCTGTCTCTTTGCTTACTTTTTGTATTTTTTGCTTTTAAATTTTGTACTTTTGCATTTATCTGCATACTTCCATTTGCCATTCACGTGCTGCTGCTACTTGCTGAATTTCTCCACTGTGGGTCAACAAATGATATTTCCATTCTTGATAAAGGCACAACCACGTTGTTAGGTTAACAGTTGGTCATTACAATGGACTACAACTGCCATGTAGGATAACAACTTTCTAGCAATCCACCTCTTGCTTCATATCTCGCATCCTCAAGTGTCTTTTGCACAGGTGCAACATTTACAAAAGAGGTAATCACGCAGATGTTTGTTTTCATCACACGTATATATGCTGCACTGCACAGCTCTGTGAGGCTGTTCATCTGGACAACTGACATTTGGATGTGTGTCCTTTAAGTTTAACCATTGACAAATGAGCTAAAGCTGACTTTGAGCCCATAGCTGTGTGCTCCCTCTATTATTGAGATCCTGTACAGTTATCGAACAACCACAGAATTTGTTTTTGCAATCATCACTATTAAAAACAAAATTTCAAAACTGAACAAGATCAATTGATTCTAGGGGCATAACAACTTAATGCTCACCCTCTACCGATGATCCACATAGCCTTGTCTATTAGTGTTTAACCCTTTCTCTCTCCTAGACATGGCAATTGACTGAGCTTTTACTGTGACTAACTCTATGTGCTCTCTTTCAGACTCTAACCTTGAAAACTGGCTCAGAGTTTATCTGTTCTTTCTTT
>JAHUTJ010067441.1:0-16037 GCA_036250325.1 Characodon lateralis
TTCCACATGTGTTAATTCATAGTTTTGATGCCTTCAGTGTGAAGCTACAATATTCATAGTCATGAAAATAAAGACAACTCTTTGAATGAGAAGGTGTGTCCAAACCTTTGGTCTGTACTGTATATGTACTGTATATGTATATATATACGTATTAATTACAGGTTTGAATGCCACAAAATAGGTAAAAAGCCAAGGGTTGACTACTTTTGAAGCCACAGTACAAATGTAATCAGTAAATAATGGGAGATTTACAAATACAAAGCACCTCAGAGGGACTCCAAAAACTACGGAGCAACACGTTTTTTTCTTCTAAAAAACTGGTTAGACAGGACAAAGACTAGACAAATCCATTTTTCCAAAATCCCTGGTTTTTGCACTCAGTAAAATATTGCAAAAAGAACACCTTCACACCTTTGAAAAAAGGTATGAACAGTATTTTATACTATTATGACACTTTTACATGTAGAAATAAACAAAACAATAAAACTAGAAGACATAAAAGCAAATCTCTAAAATTTTACACAGCTCAATACAACAAAATACCACAAACATTTGAATATAATGTAAAATAATATGTCAAAACATTTAGATTTATGATGTTGTGTGGAACCAGAGCCTGCATACAATTTTGTTACAGTTCATGGTTACATAAAATATTTAAAAACTTGCAGTTTAACTAAATATGCCTGTGAGCACTGAGACACAAGGCAGACAGCTTAAGAGTTCATATTAGCCCAATCCATTGCTAATTGTTACATAAGATTCCCTCCCTCCATTTTACCCATTCAGGCTGTGTCTGCCTCATGTTATTAACAAAATAATAATTTTTTTACCCAAAAAAGAAAAATGTATAAAGAGCTCAGTGATGAAATAACTATTTATTGACTCGCTTGTTAATTAAGCTATCTGAGTGCACAGAACAAGCTTTGATTCATTGAGAGTGGTGAAAGCCCTACCGAAATGAACCAGGCTTCAAACAGTGTGAAGGACACTTCATATGAATTCTCTTTGGAAAAATATATCCTCATCATAACCCCTGTGAAAAAAAACAACAACTAACATACAGTTCCCTTGCAAAAGTATTCAGAGCCCTTGAACCTTTTCAGGTTTGATTATATGAAAACAAAAAAGTTTAATATATTTTCTTGAGATTTGATGAGATAAACAAACACAATGCCGTGCATCAACATGTTTTGTATGTGTGGTAGGCATTAGGATTCAGCCCCCTAAATCTGATACCCTTGAATAAACTCCTGTGCAACATACGCTCTTCAAAATTCACCTCATTAATAAATAGGATCTTCCTATCCCATGAGTTATTTAATCTCAGTACAACTACAACGCTTCTGTGAAAGCCTCAAAGGTTTGTTAGAAAACACTCGTTAACAAAAAAGATCCCAAAGATCTGGGAACAAAGCAGACAGGTCAGGAATAAAGTTGTGAAGAAGTTTAAAGTAGTGTTAAGCAGTAACAAAATGCCCTAAGCTCTCTCACGAAGCACTGTTAGCCAGCTACATAAAATGACAGAATGAGTAAGGAGAACATTAATCAGAAAAGCTCTTGAGGAGCAGCAGAGATCCTAAACTCAGGTGAAAAAAAATACGTTAACAAGACGACATATTTGCAGTCTGTCACAAGTTATGCAGGCAACACAGCAAACGTGTAACAGAAGGTGCTTTGGTCAGATAAGGCCATTCTGGCCTACATTTAAAACAGCAGAAGAGCATTTCGCCACACAACCCTGAACACAGACCCACCCACACACACACACACACACACACACACACACACACACACACACACACACACACACACACACACACACACACACACACACACACACACACACACACAGTATAACAGGAAGGTGGCAACATCATGCTGTGGGGATGCTGAAGTACTGCTTTGTGTAGGTCTGTTCCATAACATCCTCCTAAAATACACTAAGATTTGTGCTCTTAACATTGTAAACTGTGAAAAGGTTCAAGGGTAAGGTTCAATTAATGCAATGCACTGTACTTCTATGATAGTACATGTTTAAATGTTACACAGATTTTAATGACATACATTAAAAATCTATCATCTATTTAAGAATTACAAGCCAAGAAGCTATAACTCTAATTTTAATTGAAAATATTTTCAGTCAATTAAAAATTTGTTAAATAACAAGTAGGAAAATATATTGCAAACAATGACAAAAAAGGAACAAAATTCTACTTTTTGACCCATAGACAAAACATTTTGTGACAAAAAAATAACACTGCATGTCATCCTAAATACACCATCCGCTTGATGAAACATGTTGATGGTAGCATCATGCTATGGGGATGCCTTTCTTCACCCAGAACAGGGAAGGTAGTTAAAGTTGATGTGAAACAGGACAATAAAGAGAAATCCTAGAAGAAAAACCGTTAGAGGCTGCAAAAGACTAGAAACTAAGGTCACTTTTGTAAAGCATGAAAATAATACCAATAAAAATTTTAAGTCAACTTTATGATCTGCTATGGACAAGTTTTTTTTTTTTTGAAAAATTAGGCATAGCTGAAGTCTGTTATGGAGCTGCAGATATCCCAAATGAGCCTACAGAGACAAAATATTTTGTTGGAACCATCAATTTTTGTGTGTGAAAAAAATATTATATAAATTGACCTTAGAATATTCCATTATCACAACCATGTCAGAATTCAGTCACCTTCACACAAACAAAAAATATTTTGTAAATGCAAGCCTTGGGGCATGTACAATAAAACATATCATGTTTAGCAGATCAAAATAGCCTCTTGTATTCATAGAAAATATTTACATAATTTATTTACAAAAATGTAATTTACAGCTTAATAAAATTCAAATCTAGCTTAAAGTACTTTTCTATATTGATGCAGAGTCCAAATTCATTCAGTGTCACTGTTGAGTCAGGCCACAGTGAAATTAGGCCATTGCAGATAAGATAAGCTTGACAACTGAACCTGTTTGTATAAAAAATAGTAGGTGCAAGGAAGCGAACAGCAAACTCTCATTTCTGTATCTGGCTGGGTAAGTTAATGTGTGGTAAAAGCACATATTTTGCAACCACAGCCATTCATGTTTAAAAAAGGTGGAAAAACAATTTCTGGTCAAAGCATAAACTCGCTCTGCCTACCCTGCATCATACTGGAAAAAAAAAACAAAAAACAAAAAAACCCATCAGGTCATATAGCAACATCTTTTCTAACCACTTTGTTTGGTGAAGGTAAATATTGTAAATGAGATGTAATCACTCACAGTTCGTCCTTACTTCTAGATTCCTTTTTCTGCGGCATGCATTATCATGTAGAAATGTTTTTTTAAGTCACACCGTTTCACATTCCTGCTGGTTTTTACATTCCAGCACCATAAATAATTTGTTTGGGCTAAAAGGTGATCTGGTACAATACCTGACACATGTTCCTCCATTGCGGCAGGGAAGGTGTTGGCAGACAGGCGGGTCACAGTTCTTGATGTTCCTCCCCTTCACTGATTCACCCACCAGGTCAATCTCCTTTGAGTTGACCTGAAATTCCTTGATGCAGCCAATGAATCTCCTCTCTTCTTTTCGTCTCTCATGATGCATTTTCCAGTGGGATGAAATATCTCCAAGAAATATGGGACCAAAGGTTCTCTGCAAAAAAAGATAAAACAAAAGTCAGAGAGTTGGTTTATCCTTCAATAAATTAGACTTTGAAGTTATGAACAGACTGTGTAAAACAGTTCATATCATGATCAGTTGTACATTAAAAAGAGCTATATGTATGTTAAGATGAACATGAAAGATACATGGCATAAGTAAATAAGTGGCATAAGTAAAAATAAAATAAGTTAAAAAAAAAACGTTACTTGCTAACTTTGATGTGAGATTTAAATATCAATATGATTAATTCTCAGAACTCACAACTTATCCGTCCATTACCTTTAGTTTAATGAGTAAAATTAATTCTGCTGCCACAGCGGAGCTACATAATTTGGAGAAATATTTGTATTTGTAGTTCAGTTATAAAGGTTTTATTCTGAGAAATTGTTCGGGTCAGAATTCTTTTTGAAGATATGTTTATCCAAGCTGAACATATTTTCCCAAATAACTAGAGTGGATTTCCATTGAGCCAAAATTGAGTATTGAGCCATGCTTTTATATTATGTTTGAAATAATGCAGAATTTAATAATTTTTTCTTTGAGAAGCCACTCAGTGCTGTTGTTAGGGGGCGTGGTGGCCTAGTGGTTAGAACAGGAGGTTTGCGTTCCAGGGACACAAGGGGCCAGGTTCATATCCCACAGATTGCCACTCTGGGTCTGTGAGCAAGACTCTTTATTTATTGTTACTTGTACTAACATTAAAAAGGCACTTAAAATTAAGATTGCAAAGGGAATTAACAGCAGTGCAATTTGTTCATATTGAACAACTGCTTTGCACTTTAACTTCATAATTATTACTTTATTTAAGAGAGAACTCCAGGTCCGAAATAGACAAGGTTTTTTTCTTCAAAATTTGACGAACCCAAATTGATGATTCACATTGGAATGAGATTTCTAAATCAATAGATGATAACACTGATTGCAAAAGCCATGACATAATACATTCCATTAACTGATCGATGGTGAGGTAAAAACACACTGAACTCAAACACTGATGTATGTTTGAGTTTAATATGTTTAACCTCAGAATTAATCAGTTACAGGAATGCATTATTACAAAACAGTTCCATGTAGTCTTTATGAATATACTGTACTAACCTTTATTTATACCTGAATAGAAAAGAAAGAAGTTTTAATTAACATCCTGTTAATATGACTGGGAGGACATGCAAACTTCTCTTTGCACACGTTTATCACCCAAAAATAGTTAAATGAACTTGGCCATTTCTTTAATATATTTATACTATACTATTTTTCATCAAGAGAGATATTCCAAAAAAGTTCATAGATGGTAGAAAGGGAAATGTAGCATATCTTGACTTGGTCTGTATTGAGTCATTAAAAACAAGTACAAAAAACAGAAGCAAAAACGATAAAAAAACGAAATATAATTTTTTTCTTGACGAAATATCCTTAAGGAATAGGAAACAACTTAATCAAGACAAACAATTGTTACAAAGTGGACCCTTTTGGGGTTGGTTGTTTGTTAAATAGTTGTTAGGATAAAACTCATTTATAAAAAATACATTTTCAGGGATGTCAAACTGTAACATATTTGAAATCCTTAGTAACTGTACTACGCTTTGAAAAAGTGTAAACCCCCTTGCAGATTTCTTCTGTTATTGCTTGTTTGGTTTTCTGTTAGACCTAAACGTTTCAGAGCAAACAAATTTTGATATTAGATAAAAATAAATGAATACCAAAAAGTGTTTTCATCTGAGGATTTGATATATTGAGGGAAAAGGCAATCCAAACTAAAATGTTTGTATGTGACAGAGTAATTATGTCTTAAACCTTATAATTGCTTGTACCACCCTTGGCAACTGGCAACGAGTATGTTACGTTGCTGTGTAGAAATTTGAGTTCAAGGTCATACCATAGCTTCTGAGTTGGATTTGACTCGACCACTCCAAAACCTTCATGTTGTGTTTGTTATAGTGGTGCTGCATAGCCTAAATGTGCGTGAGTAAAGGTCCTCAAGCAGCAAACTTGGCCCAGATTTAACTGCATCCGCTTTATGCAAAATGCACACTTTCCAAAAAGATCTTTTTTGGTCACATCAGTCTACAGAATATTTTCCCAAAAGCCCTGGGGATCATCAATATGCTTTTTGGCAAATATTTTGTGTTCTTTTTGATTAGCTGTGGCTTTCACCTTTGAACTCTACCATGGATGCCTTTTTTGCCCATGTTCTTTCTTATTGTTGAATTTCAAACACAGACCGTAACAGAGGCACGTGATGTCTGGGCTGCTTTAAATGTTGTTTTGGGTACTTTTGTGACCTCTTAGATGAGTCATTGATGCCCTCTTGGAGACCGACCACTCCTGGGCAAGTTCACAACTGTTCCATGTTTTTCAATTTGAGAATAATTACTCTCACAGATTTTCGCTAGAGGCACAAAGCTTTAAAAACGGCTTTGCAACCGTTTCCAAACTGAAAGATGATGATAATATCTGTGATGTTGTTTTTTATATTTGTTCTTGAATTTCTTGATGTCTATTCACCTACCTAATGTTGACAGGTTTTATTTCAGTGATTTCTTGTTTTTACATCTTTAACAATAATCAAACTTTGGTCATGGCTGATTAAACTAAAGCTTTCTAAAAATTGTGGTTAGTGACAACAAAGAGGTCAATCACCTTTCCACATTGGGTAAGGTCAGTGTACATATTTTTTCCCTTAAGTGAAATCATAATTTGAAAACTGCATTTTGTATTTATGTTTTTCCAATATAGATTTTTTTTCACAATCTGTAACATGCAAATAATTTTTCACAGCACTGCAACCAAAGACATGGAATCAGATTTCTCTTTAGGAGAAATTAATAACAAGGAGCTTTCAGAAACATATTTAAATAAGTTAAGTAATGTGCCAAAGTCTCCATTATGAGGAAGATACAATACTAGTTCATCTCCTGAATCTTTGTACTTGGTTATAGTTGATAATATAAATGTCAGTGTTGAGTGGCTAATCAAAGAATTAACATTACTCTAACTACTGCAAAAATAACTTTGAAATGACTGAAAAAGCATCCAGCATTTAGACAAAAATATTATATTAAAGATATTCAGAAATAAGTCAAGAACTATTTCTTTGAATCTTCTTTCAAAATAGTAAATCACATTTGCTTGGTAACGCTGGGATAAATTGTGCTCAATAGCAATGTAAAAGTAAAATAACAATACTACAAATCTGCACAATAAGGTAAAGTTTAAACATGAATTTACTTGTGGTATTCTCTTAATTTTCTCATCGTATCCTTTCTTTTCCATAATTACTTAGACTTTTGCCGGAAATTATTAAATGTACATTAATTTCAAGGCTACATAATTTTGTTCTATGTGTCAAATGTAATATGTCAATTTTATCACTACCACTTCAAAACCTAAGCAGTCATGTCCGTATTTACTGTATGTCTTTATAGTGCTTTATGAACAGCATTCATCAGGATTTTTTGCTGCTAGTCGAGCCAAAGTGAAGGACAACTGCAGAGGAGGTGTATGGTGGAGCGACAGTGAAGCATTGAGGATGTTGGCTAAATACAAGCTTTCAGTGACATTACCACTGCCTATCTGAAAGCCCGTAAAGACATGGATAACCGGGTTCACAGGAGCACCTATGTGCAGTCACCACATGGTTTAGAGCCCTGAGAGTATCTTTAATAAAGCTTAAGAGTCAAATAAACTAAGCCGCGATGTCATGAAACTTTTACAATGAGAAAAGGTATATTTGTGTGATACAATCAGCTATGAGCCACTGGAACTGCATAATGACGATGGGCTGCTGAATGAATTTATGGCCCCTTCAAGTCTGTTTACCATGTTTATGAGGAGAGTCCATTTCAAATGCTCACTTATGCAATATTCATGACTTTGTAAGTGGACCAACAGCAACTGAGTTCATAAGAGCCGTACGCTCATTTTTGAATTTTATTTTAAGGCACCACTTGCTAGTGCATCAATGCTGCATGACTAATCAATTGTCTTCTGTACATGAAAACAAATACATAAAATAAACAAACAAAAAAACACCATGTTGTTATAAGTCTTGCATGGAAATCTAGCTGATATTTTCACACGCAAGGTCTCCCATGTTTTGCATTCTCAAACAGAAGGTCTTGATTTCAGTACCAAATGTTAAAAAACAGGGTTTTAAAACACAGTTTGGAGATATAATTTGCTTCTAATAAAAAGTGACCTTGAAGAGAGGTCTCTAACTCTCTCAAGTGATTTGTAATTCTATTAACATTGTCACCTTGGTTACAATATACATTTTATCCCTAGTATATCCCAGTTTTACAGTTTAGTAATCATGTTTTCATGCCACCTTTGCCTGAATTAAAGACCATTAGCCATAGACAGGGCTGCAATATATAACAAATATATCGTTACAACTACAGTATATCAGTGTGTGCAATATTATTATCACAAGGATTTTTTGGAGTATAGTAATTATTTCACAAAAATGTCTTGAGTTCATACTTAGCATACCATTGATATATTCAGCTTTTTTGATTGAGTCTCAAGGCAGTAGATACTCAGACCTGATACAGATCATGGTTCCCAAGATGCTAAGGTCACAAAAAGAGTTGGAAAGTGCAAATTAAAAAGAGAGGTAAGAATAATGTGTCTATATTGGAGGTAATATCAGCATTGCATTATTTTCTCACATGATGCAGCCCTACCAATCAGTTGGTGAATGAAAGCTTTAAACTACTTGTTCTTTGTAAACCTTCTACAAGCATTAGTATCAAAACCAGCTAATGGTCTTCTTTTAATTCAAATTGTAAATGGGGTGAGTCTATATAGTGCTTTTTTAGTCAAACTACCAACTTAAAGCGCTTTTACAATAAGAAATACAATACATTAAATTGATAATACATTAGAACTGGATATAACTGGACTTGAATCTGCTGGGCTTAATTATAAAGATAACTTTTTAGTAATGATCCACTAATTACAAAAGTGACTGATGTTTATTCAATTTTCTTGAATTGAAAAATAAACTGTTTACAAAATATTTCATTTGAAATGATTTATATTTTTCTCTGGCTGATTTTAAATTTATTGTAGTAACATTTGTCAGATTAATATTGGACAGCTGTATCTGTACCAATAAAACCTAACAAAAATTTTTTAAGGCATATCTAATTTACTCCACCATGGTTACTGCATGCACCATGTCACAGGATATTTCAAGTTCAAGAAACCTTTCTATAAGTAAATATTTATAAGAGGCGAAATTACACAGTATGTGAAACAGGTGAGTCTATTACACCTCTTTGCAGTTAAGCAAGATTTGACTATTTTAAAACTAATTTAAAACAAAAATAAAACCAGACTACAGGGTTGACATGTAAAAATGACCTCAACATCTTATATTTAAACATTAGTCTCTGTGGGTTTTCCAGGAAGAGTCAGTAGTTCCTTTTGTTAACTGTAAGTTTCCCTAAAAACAACATTTCCACATCCAGCGTGTTCTAAAACATCAGAGGCATAAAGCTCAGAAAAATAAAACAGAGCAACTTTGTTGAAATACGTCCAGCCTTCCGGCTATCTGCTGATGTCCCCATTTGTGATGTAGCTTAAATCAACATGACTGTAGAAAACATGCTTTTCTTGTCAGCAAAGTTCTGAGCGCTTTAGCGATTTGACTCCATTTTTTAAACATCATAGTCATCTTAAAAATACTAGTTAGGTCTTTTTCTGTCAGTAGAGACCTCCACACTGAACAATGGTGTTGTTTGCATTGAAGTGAATTGGCTTAAAATGAATAGACTGTTGTGAGGTGAAAAACATTACTGGTTTCCTAGGACTATTTTTGGCATCATAACTATTCAATGCATGAGTCCACTTCAAGGGATATTAGATTTACATTCCCAATACTGAAAATTATTCCAATAAAATGTCATTGTATATTATTTTTAACTGGTGTTGAGTGCTGCTACCAATGTCACTCCTTCACATTTACACACTATGGTAATCTGAGCTAAGGTTATATGACAGCCTACCTGTTAATTGCAACATAGATAGTGCTTCTGTAATTAATGCATGTGTAATAGGTTAAAGGAAAAAAAAAAAAAAGAAAAGAAAAAGGGGGTTGTAAAAAAAAATCATAGCATCTCAAATTAGAAGACCATAAATCATGCTGTGGAAGGGGGCATGTTGAGCCAGTGGGAAGGTTGAGTCCCTCTCTGTGCCTTTGAACATGAAAAACAAAATTATAAATAACAGATAGAGGAGTTATAGATAAAATTAATGAGCCACCTCTGATTATCAAATCCAAGCTATCCTAATGCCACTTTCATCCATACTAACATTGATCATCTATGAAAAATGCAATGACTGTTACTGGACTGTTCTGACAACATATTGGTAAAAAACAAACTCATTGTGTTGCTCTCCTGAGTTCAATAAGTCAGTTGTTTGAACAAGGCCACTCTGTTGGCACGGAAGTGGTGGCAAGCTCAGAAAAAACAAAAAAACAAAAAACAAAATAGAAGCTGTCTCAGGTGTGGCCAGTATGCATCATCTGTTTAATCAAATATGTAAGAGTGTATATTCCCAGGTTACTCTCCAACATCAATGCTTTATTTGTACCTCCTGATCATCACAAAGCAGGGTAGAATAACGGAGGCAATGATAAAATAGCTTCACCTGATTCAAGAAAGGGTAGATCACAATGTGCTAAATAAAGGTAATGCAAAAAAACTAAAACTCCTCAGCAGAGAAGTGTAATGCTGGTCTGGTGCATTTTCATGGACTAGTCACTAAGGATTCACAAAGAATTTGGCTGGTGAACAGAATTGGCAGATTTTACTTTTAAATCGGGGCTGAGGTCTCAGCAAATAAGAGGAAGTGGAATGAATACAGAGAATAATCTTTTTTTATTCTTTTGAAGAGTCCAATTCTGTCTTTGTCACATAACATGCTAGATTAGGTTAAGATTAAGTTGACAATTTATTTTTAAATCTTACAGTTAAGGAAATGTCCTACTAACTCTACAAGGAATGCACACAGACACTGATGTTTGTAGTTAGTAAAGCTAACTGTGCTAATTAAAAGCATGGTAATATGTGTTGCTTAAGATAGTTTCAATTGTCAACTCTGTGATCATTTTGACTTTGTTTTGAAAAAAGAGTAAACTTCCATTTAATTGCAAAGCTATGTAAAACCAAATGCTCCTTTTCACACATGGTGTGATGCCACCTTTGGTTCTAATATTCACCTTATTCATAGCAGTGCTGCAGTAGGATTGATTATGCGTGCAACTTCCTATAAGATAGCGGATTTGGCAGTACAGTGGTTTGTTGTGGCAGGTAATTGTATGCAGCACACAGTATTTTTGAAGTAACTGGTTTGTAGTTTAACTAACTTTCTTCTTTTTTCTCTGGTTTGATAATGACACACCTACTGACTTGTCCCCAAGAAGCTTTGACATGTCAGAACATGAGTACCTTGGATAAAACTAAATGTGTGGCTTCAGCTGGTGCAGAGGAATATCCCTGGATCCAACAGACCAGGTTAAAGCCTCTGAACTTGAAGCAATCAGTAAAAACTCTATACGTTTGCTCCTTTCACTTTGTCAATAAAAAGCCCATGGAGAACGTTTCCTCCCTCACCTTGTAGACAGTGATCATCCACCAGAGAACTATTGCTTTCTAAAAAGGATTAACAGCGCAACTGAGAGCAGATAAGGTTTGATTTAGATTTAAAAACAAGTAACATAGTTATGTTTGGTGATCAGTAACAATTCATCACCACATGACATCCTGATCTTTTTAAAGCTGAACACATACTGAATCTACAACAGAAAACAGCCCCTCACAAAGGATCAAATACACAACTAATGAGCTTTTAGAGACATAAAAGCTGCTAAATATGCAAGAGTTCATGTCTTTGTCAGTCCAGGTAATCTTCCCAGTTTTTCAAAGATGAACGTTTCTGGTATGATTTTATTAGTTAATTTTTTTATAAGTAAATTTTTTGTTGTTTGTTACAACAAATTAATGATTTAACAATCTAACACAGGCTACACGGTAGTACAGTTGGTAGCACTGTTGTCTTGCAGCAAAAAGGTCCTGGGTTGGACTCCTGGCCGGAGGTCTTTCAGCATGGAGTTTGCATGTTTTCCCAGTGCATGCGTGGGTTCTCTCCGGGTACTCTGGCTTCATTCCAAGTCCACAGTCCAAAAACATGACTGTTAGGTTAATTGGTTTCTCTAAATTGCCCTTAGGTATGAATGAGTGTGTGTGTGGTTGTTTGTCCTGTGTGTGTTGCCCTGCGATGGATTAGCGACCTGTCCAGGGTGTACCCCACCTCCCGCCCATAGACTGCTGGAGATAGGCACCAGCTTCCCTGTGACCCTCTATGGAAGAAGCAGTAGAAAAGTGACTGACTGACAATCTAACACATAACATTAACCAGAACTTTTCCCCCTCAGATACTAAGTTGGGCACAGGTGTTATTAATTTTGGATTGATCTTCTAGAATAAAATGAATAAATTGTAATATTGTGCACATCTACATTTTGAGGTATCCAAAAAAATAGAAAAAAAAAAAATAGAGATCTGTAATCCGTTTTTGTAGATTTTCAGTAAGCCTGAGAGACAGCCTCACTGATCATATTACTATACAAATGTTATGGTTAAGAAAGTTAGGTTTTGTTTTTATTTTGTAGCAGGAAATAGCAACAAATAAGCTAAAATCTACATTGGAAGGTTAGAGTTTTACAAAATCCGTGACTGAAAATTCATTACAAAAATCTCTGATCAGTGAATCTCCACTGCTTACTCATGAATGGAAGTCATAAATGGCAATCTACATGATCATTTAAATACTTTATGTTAAACCTCATTGTAAAAGCAGCGACTGGAGATAATTGTCTAAAACTGGACATTAAAGATAATTGTTCATTTGGCTGAAGGCAAGTCAGGATACCTCTGACACAGGGTGTGACACAAACTCCTCAAGATGCTGTGCGGTGCCATTATCTGCAGCAATTTCAATTCGACATGACCCTCCTTGTTTGCCAACAGGCAGGCTGAATCTGTTAAGAGAGAGAAAACAGTGAGGGAGAGAGAGCAGAGTTAGTGGGAAAGGTAGATCCAAACAATATCTGAGGCTCACAATAAATCCAGCAAAGCATGAAAATATTCTGATGCTGAGACAGACAGAGCAGTCACAGTAATGGAGCTGCTAATGTGACCATTGAGAATATACTATAAACTGGCTAGGTATACATTACATACAGTTTTATGAGGATTTTTATGCAGTTGTAGATTGGCTTGGAAGCAATGGTGCGTTTGTATCACTCCCTACCAGCCAAAACCCAAGAGAGAAGACAAAAAGAGATGATGTTTTGTATGTAAGACTTAAATAAAAATGAAGCACCAAAATAGGTTTCTGTTGAGTGCTGCAGTGATATTCTTTAAATCGCTGAGCTCCTAAAAAATATGTGAAATTTACATAAACAGATAAGCAGTCATTACCAGGGTTAATTTATATAATAAAGCTACACTGAATAGGAGACATTACCACGCCAAATAAAACATGAGTTACATTAACAGTGGTAATAATTACAACAGTCATAAATAATTAAACTAATCAGCCTCATAAAGACATGCAAAATGCAATTCTTGGTGTAAGAGCTGATTATGTCACTCAGGATTAATTAATAATAAAAATGAGGGCAAAAACCAGATATGCATTATAACCCTAATGAGAAGGAAGACAATTTTATCATTTGACCTGCTGAAAGTCTCTGGGGAAATATACAGTTGCACTAGTCATTAATGTTGTAGCCATAATGTTAAGTAGCTGGTCTATTTGTGTCATACTCCAACACTGGCAAAGTCAAGCGATTCCGTCTCCTCAATCCATCACTGGTTTTGCTAGCTCTATACAATCAAGGCCTCTTTATATTGTCACAGATTGCATATGGACTCCATCGTTCACATAAACTTGATAATATGCTGGGAAGTAATTCACATGAGGCACCTTCAATCTGCAAGTTTATTTAGCACCTGCTGCTGAAATGTGACATAAATAACACAGTGGATCTGAAATGTGTTTCCACCCCTGTTAAAAATCCAGGATTTTGTGACAAAAAATGCCTGGGATCATTATAAATCAATTCAAAACATTTCCATCTAATAATGAGACACATATTATGTCCAACTAAAGTGAAAAACAGACAATTCCAGTAGGGAACAAATTTAAAAATAAAATAAAAAATGTAATAACCTGGTTGCATAAGAGTGCATACCCATAAATTGATACTTTGATGAAGCACCTTTTGATTAAATTTTTCCATAGTTTAGTTTTTTTTGTAAAAGTCTTTCAGCATCTCACACCTTTATTTGATGGTTTTTACCACCTTATCTTGCAAATGTTCTCAACATTAGATTGTGTGGACATCTCTTTATATGACCTCAGAGAGACAGATTTTCTTTCAGATATGGTTCAAGACTCTTTCTGCACCACTTTAACGTTTAACTCCTTGTAGACTAATGCTAAGAGTTTAACTGAAACCATCAAATAGCCATGGTGTTGTACAGTTAAGCCCACAATTATTCATTCCTCTAGGAGATTTAGGTTTTAATTTATTTTCCATTAAACAAAAAGTTTTTTGTGATATGAAATAGGATAGGTGAAAAGGTATTAGAACAATGAGAAAAGAGTAACAGTTTTGGAAAAAAAAAAGAAAAATATTTTCTACCCTTCTCAGACACCCCACAGCATGATGCTGCTAGTACCATGTTCCAGTGTGGGTATAATGTTTTGTTGGCAATAGTTTTACACTCTGAGCTGTGTGCAGGTTTGTGTGGTGCATCTCTGTTGTCTTCTCAATGTTCTCCAGCAGGGCAGGCCACACAGCTGTAGCTCATCAGAATCATCAGGAGGCGCTTAAGAGGAGCAGGAATTCCTGAGAGAGACGTCAGATTGTTTGCCCACATCGCTCAGCACTAAGATTAGGTCTTGCTGACTCCTTCATAGACCGAGATCATTGATCTTATCTTTACCTCTGTGCCTCCAGGGGCCTGTCCCAACAGCCAACGTTGGGTTCCTGCCTCGGTGGCTGGTGCTTCTTCGGCTTAAGGATTTCCTATACGACCCTTTCTCAGGCTGCTGCTCTTAGTCTCCTTGCTGCTCCTCAACTATCCTACCGTCTAGCTACACTGTGGCTCAGTAACCCATCGCTCACCTGTCTGTTCACCCTTAGCCTGCAGTGGCACTCCCATCAGTCTCAAGCTGGAGAAAGACAAAACAGATGCTCAACGAACACAAGCCTCTCAAATGGCCCAAACTTGTCAGCCTCAGCCTCAGCCTCAGAGAGTTACTTGCCTGCCCCGGACTTCCACCTTCATCCACCAGGAGTGAGCGACACCTCCAATCCTTCATCATTTTCCACTTTTAACAATAACTTACCTCCTATTGATACTCACCTTCTCCCTTCACTGTTGGTCCTGATCTGGTGCAGAAATCTTGAAGTCATCCACTTGTGTTTCTTAATAACCCATTCTAACTGTCAAGTGTGTGTGTGTAATTGTTGCATGCATCAGAGCCATAAAATAACATAACAATGATTGTGTATTTTTGGGCCAAACAATGCTTTCACAACTGTAGTCCCCATAAGGTTTGAAAGACTTGAGACCAGGAGATTTTCTTTAGAAGAACAGACGAGTGTCTTGCAACCCCTACTGCTTAATCCAGGCATATGACGAATATAGTAGATAGTTGTTACATAAGGAATACAACCAGCACTTAGCAGAAATTCCTGCTGCTTCATCTGTGGTGCCTTTGGTCTCTCTGGAGCATCCCTGACCAATTTTGGTTATGTATTTTATTCAGTAATGGAAAAGCATTCTGATTTTGGAATTGTCCCACGTTTTATCAATTGTTAACTTCTTTTAACCGTGTCATGGTGTTTATAGAATAATCTGGATTTTTTTCTGTATCCTTCTCCTGACTAATACCTTGAGGCAATAAGATTGTTTGTTTTGTAACCTCTTTGCAAACTACAACAATAGATAAAAGATGCAAATGAGCCAATGTAAAAACAAAATCAAACAAAGACAGCTGAACTTTTTTCTATGGTTAATCAGATTCAATACAATTGATAACAAGTGTGAACTCAAGGAGGGTGAACGCTACAATTGAAGATCCTTCAAGAAAGTATTTAAGGCTGAGCAAATATGTACAACCAGGTTGTTGCAGCTCTTTAACTTTTAAAATTCCCACCCTAAACAGATTTGTTTTTTTCAGTTACAGGGGTTGGACAATGAAACTGAAACACCTGTCATTTTAGTGTGGGAGGTTTCATGGCTAAATTGGACCAGCCTGGTAGCCAGTCTTCATTGATTGCACATTGCACCAGTAAGAGCAGAGT
>JAHUTJ010067442.1:0-16032 GCA_036250325.1 Characodon lateralis
TAATTCCACGTGTTAATTCATAGTTTTGATGCCTTCAGTGTGAAGCTACAATATTCATAGTCATGAAAATAAAGACAACTCTTTGAATGAGAAGGTGTGTCCAAACTTTTGGTCTGTACTGTATATGCTGTCATCGATGCTGTTTTACTAACCTGCATTGGATTCTCCCTCAGGGGGATGGATTATGTCAGTAACTGGTTCAAGTGGACTCACTGTAAGTCTTTTTTCCTTCAAATCATTCTTAGCAGTTGTGGTTGTTGGTGCAGTTGTTTTGCCAGTTCTGCTGGTCTTGGCACTTAAAAAAGCAATCCGACCATTTCTGTCCGCCCTTGTCGGCTTCAACACATTGCTTGAAAGTACCTTTTGTTGCCAAATTGTCCAGAAACCTTGTTCTTAACATACAATTCCAAGGTTTTTCCACAGTTATACAGAATACAGGTAAATACAGGTAAAAACCTCTGAAGAACAAATGTGAATGAAACCACAATAAAACCCCAAAAATGGGTATGCTATGAGAGCGCTAGTTGCAGTTAGCTAAGCCCTGTTCTGTAAACAAACATCTTCTAAGAAGCCTCCAAAGTGGCGTTCATACAATGCGGAAGTTTGATTTTGTAAGAGTGTTGTTATCCATTTAAATAATGATTGGCCAAGACTTAGCAAAAAAAAACAAACAAACAATGTACTTCTGAATTGTATTTTATAATGGGCTGAACTAATGTAAGTTCAATTTTAAAGTATGGCCAAAATTGTTAAAGGATTAGTCTTGAGTTTTTGATGTGAGGTTTGGTAAGGTTATACTTGGCATACATACATGGTTAGAAATTAGATAAATCCTCAGAGTAATAAAAACAGCTAACAGCAGTTCACCACCTTTGAGTATTTATTTACTTTTGGACAAGCTACAAATAGATATTGGTACCAAAATCTTCACAAACCATCCAAAATAATCTTATAAGATTATATATTAATCAGTGATGGGAATAACGGGGTTAAAATAAACGGCATTACTTTTTTCAGTAACGATTAATCAAACAAATTACTTTTTTCAGCGTTACAACACTGTTACTGTTACTGACATTTAAATTGGTCACATTATAAACTAAAGCTACTCATTCAAGCTCCTGTCATCTGTCGTGGCTCACAGCCAGAGGAGCTAAGCTTTTTTTTCTTTGGTGTATGGAGGAGCAAGGGGCGAGACGATTGCATAAGTGATAATGATTGGCTAAGGTAGAGCAAGCTTTCATTTTAAGCCAGTCAGAGGCACTGTTCAGTTTACACATAAACCACAAATGCACACGGCAGTGCTGCTCAGGCAAGTGAAATTACAGACACTACTTTATTCTCCATGAGGTAAAAGGCAAGAACGTACATGTGAAGTAAATATTAAAAGTTTGGTGTAAGTAGGCTACTTGTCTAAGTAATTCCACTTTATGCAAGTGGCTTGTGAAACGTTAGAAAAAAAATCTAAACTTGTAGACATATTTAAACTTAAAAAAAGTAACGCGATAGTTACTTTCCCTGTTAACTAGTTACTTTTATAACTCAGTTACTAACTCAATTACTTTTTGGGAGAAGTAACTAGCAACTATAACTAATTAAGTTTTTGAAGTAACACCCAACACTGATAATAATGACCAAGTGATACAATAGCTTATGTCATTTGAGATTCAGACTGTGGTTCTTGTTGTTATTCTGCCTTTAACAGGTAATATACATTTCTAATTAATGTCATCTGGTCAGAATACATGACTGTAGCTAATGCCAAACTACAAAAAGGAAAAGCTGTTATTAAATATGAATTTATATTTGCAGTATAAATCAAAACCTATACATTCAGAATAAGGAATGTAACAAACAAAAAAAAAAAAAAAAAAAAACTAAATTCTTCTTAATGACAAGGGCTCATTTCTGTACTGACCATCTTTGGTTTGAAAAGTTTACCAGTTTCACAAATCACATAGAAATGAATCATTACAGAAACCAGTTGTCAGACAGCCACAATCTGTCCTAACTCTTTTCTATGAATTAAAAAAAAAAAAAAAACAGCTCAATCTGATGGTAATTTAAATTTTCACAATCATAGTCACAAAGTTTACAGACACTTAATAGCTAACTGGGACATGTTCCCTCATACAAAATTTACATACATACACCTTCACCAAAACAACCAGCCAATCAAGGCTATTTAAATTGCATCAAACACAACAGCTTCACAAATATTTGAGTATTACAGGTCTCCCAATAAACCTGAAACTAAAGTCAGTCTGTGATCTGTGTTTTCCTTCAACTCTCGGGAGCTTGGATATCCACAGTAATAAAAGTAAACAATATATCCTTTACAATCTCCTTCACTGAGTAATTGAGGGAATTTAACCCATCTGCATCCATTGTCTCCTTAGTTTTATGAAGTTTGTCAGGATTTTTTGGATTCGGCTCGTTATGTTTATCTCTTTCATGCCTGACCATCTTGTACTTCCCAGTCATTGCATCTGGTCTAGAAATAGACATTCCACGGTAGACGATTCGCCTGTAAATGTCATCGTCCTCGCCGCCCCAGCCCCAGTATGTGTTTGGACAGCCATTTATTTTTAAGAACTGTTGCTTCGACAGTGAGGAGACCCCACCAAAGTAGGTCTGGTAGGGTAGATGGAAGTTAAACTTGTCCATGGACACAGCCAAATGTCTTGGATTCTCAAAGCATTTGTACAAGTTACGGTCATCGAGGGGCACCAGGTCAACGTCAGAGAAGACGAAGCACTCATAATCGTATTCCTTCATTGCTTCTAGGTATCCCACATTCATCAGTTTAGCTCGGTTGAACACTCCTTCCCCATCCTGGTTGATGACATACACACCGTAGTCCAACTGCTGGCGAATCAGGATGGGATGTATGTAATAAAGCCAATGCTTTAGGTGCTCATGTCGATTTCGGAATGGGACTATGATTGCCACCTGAACAAAATACATGCAAAATTACTTTAATATACAGTAAATGTTGGAAACACATTCACTCATGGTTGTCACAACAACATAGAGATTTAACTGGTTTATTTGAATGGACTATACTGAAGAATAAAGGTTTTGAATTAAACTGAGACCTTTAGTTGATAGAATTAGATTTTTCATCCTGATTACTGACTCACTTCAAAGATTTAAAAAACTGACATGCCCAAAATGATGTTGAACGAGTCCGTTTGTAAGAACAAACTGACATGAGTTGAGGTCATGCTTTACAGGCCCGATTTAATGAGATGTCAAAAAAAGTTACAACTCCAGCTTAGCGCTTTAGGTTTTACACTGTATTCACTGTAAAATCCTAGTATTTAATCTTTGTCATTCAGTTTTTCCACAAAAACTCTTTGTAGATTCTTTTTAAATTATTACTTTTAATTTAGAATTTTTTCTTTTACTTGTGCGAGGTTGTCATAACATCTCAATTATTCTAGTTTCTTGAAATGCCACATAGGTCTTTCTGAACCATGTGCAGAACTGAAGAGGCCTTTTGGATGAGAGGTGGAATGTTTTCAAGAAACAAGAGAATTGGTCCTGTGGCCTCAGTCTATTTCTAATGTTGTAATAATCATAGAATTACTTTACTTTTGTAATTGAGCTTGTACATTTCTAGTTTTCTTTTCATCCTCTTCTCTCTCTTTTACTTAATTATACAATGTCCTGTCAAAGCATTCATACCCTTATTCATTTTCACATTTTGTAATGTTATAGCTACAATCTTTGATGTATTTTACGGGGATTTGTTTTTTTGGGGATGTGTAATAGCCCAACAAAAAAAGTGCATAATTGTAAAGCGGAAGAAAAATTAGAGATAAAGGGTTTTCAAAGTCTTTTACAAATAAAAATCAAAATATTTTAGCTTGAATGCATATTTACGCCCTCTGATTCAGCAGTTTGCAGAACCGCCTTTAATTGCAATTGCACCTGCAAGCCTTTTGGGGGCTTTTTCTACCAGCTTTGCACATCAAGAGGCTGTAATTTTTGCCCAGTCATCTAGCAAAAAGTATCAAACTGAGTGAGAAGCTATGGTGAGTGCCTAAGAACATAAGGCACTCACCATAAGTTTTACCACAGATTTTCAAATGGATTTAGGTCAAGACTTTGAGTGGGGTATTTTAACACACACATTTGCTTTGATCAAAACCTTTCTATTGTAGCTCTGGCTGTATGTTCAGCATCAATGTCCTGCTGAAAGGTGAGCCTAAGCCCCAGTTTCAAGTCTTTTTCAGCTTTTATTACAGGATTGTCCTGGATTCAATCGACTCTGTCCTTAATGAACAAATGCATCCCCACGGCATTATGCTGCCAACATAACCCTAACCCTATGTTTCACTGGCCCGGGAACCCAAGGCATTCCCAGGCCAGCTGAGAGACATAGTCCCTCCAGTGTGTCCTGGGCTGTCCCCTGGGCCTCCTCCCGGTGGAATGTGCCTGGAACACCTCCCGAGGAAGGCGTCCAGGGGGCATCCGGTAAAGATGCCCGAGCCACCCCAACTGGCTCCTCTCGATGTGGAGGAGCAGCGGCTCTACTCTGAGCCCCTCCCGGATGGCCGAACCTCATTTCAGCCGCTTGTATCGGGATCTCGTTCTTTCGGTCATGACCCTAAGTTCATGGCCGTAGGTGGGGTAGGAATGTAGACCGACTGGTAAATTGAGAGCTTCGCTTTTCAGTCAGCTCTCTCTTCACCACAACGGAGCGGCACAGCGCTCCCATTACTGTGGCAGCCGCACTAATCCATCTGTCGATCTCCTGCTCCATTCTTCCCTCACTTGTGAACAAGACCCCGAGATCCACTTGAGGCAGAAACTCCCCTCCAACCTGAAGAGGACAAGCCACCCTTTTCCGGTCGCCAGTAAAGAGTTTGTTAATTGAAATATGTTTGACTTTGAGTTGACCTTTTTTTGTTAATAAATTCTTGGATTTTAAGAAATTGTGTGCATTCATTCCATGTGTGTACAGAGTTGTGCTGTTCAATAATGTCAGAGCTTGGCTCACCCTTTTGATTTTGTCCTATTACCACCGCCTTACTAGGCTGGTATTCACAGGACAACCCTTAACAGACCAAAATATTATTTGATAAAATATAAAAATATTAATATTAAATAATATTTTCAGATTCATAGTCACAACATGTGACACACATGCTGGCTTGTGTGTTCGCCTAGATTTTTGCCTTTGGTCTCTTCTGACCAGATCTCTTTCTTCCACATGTCTGCTGTGTCCTACATGGCTTGCAGCCAACTTTATATAATTTTCTTTTCACAATAGCTTTCTTTTTGCACCTCATCTTTTAAGGCCATATTTGTGGAGTGAGTGACAAATAGCTGACCTGTTGACACATTCTCAAACCTGAACATTTGTTCTGTGTATCCCTTCCAGAGTTACCATGGGCCTCTTGGCTATTTTTCTGATGATATTCTTCTAATAATATTTTCTAAATTAACCCTGCTTTAAATGTGTACAACTTCATCCTTGACCTGTCCCTTGGTCTATATAAAGCAATGGAATATATTTCTGGGTATAACAGCGTTGGACCATGTTTTGCTGAATATTGGACCATTTGCACGTTGCTGGACACCACCAGGCCTTCCGGCGTTTTCGGCCATTTTGTATCCCAGGACAGTCCGCTACTGCAAATCCCGCGGCTGATAGGACAGGGGCGTCGCAGCTCTGACGCCACAGTCAACTATATAACTGTGTATGAGACGGCCCACCATTGCTTTCCAGCTGAAACCGAGACGCGGTTATCACGCAACTGGAGCATCAATTCTGGAGAAGGAATCCCGCGTGGACTTTCATTCATTCTCCCCGTTGGCCAACGAGAAAACTAAGCGAATTAAGCTTACAGGAATAAGAAGGCTTGTAAGTTTTCAACTTTACCGATTGAAGACGTGGGTTTAACACATAACCAAAAAACCACGGAGTTTCAAGGAGACGCAATTTTTCCTCCTTGTTTTTTTTTTGTTCCAGTCGACTAGTGACGGTCCGTCATATTTTTCAGTTTTCTGCCAAGAAGGCCACAATGACGAAAAACGGACTGCTTTGCTGAGTATCCACGGACGCGTGTGTTGGGACCCAGTCATGGATTTCAACATTAAACTCCGGTACAAACTTTTCTGGAACTTTCAAAATAAATTGCATTAACCTACTTCCGGCACAGCCAAGCAAACTATAACAGCGGAGTTCCCATGATGCTACTGTCTATATAAGAGCACTCCCTCTCCAACAAGCTGACCTGTTACATGCCGGTGATCATCGGGATAGGAGGAGACAGCGCGCTAATGTCTCTTTGCTGGCAAACAGACATAAACTCTTCAACTGGATCCAAGGGTGTCATAAGATCATGCGATCATATGCACAAGATAAGTAGAAATAAATCACTGTCTGCGTATCCAGTGATTTTCATTCATGAATGAGGTAATCAAGGTACAAGCATTGCTTTACTGTTCTCTCTGAGATCTGCAGAAGCCAACTGTTTCCAGAGAGTTCCCAGCACAACGCCGAGTGCAGCAGTTTCCCAAGGAAGGACAACGAAGACCGCATTACGGCAGTTAACCTGCAGTGTGGTCAACGGACAGAATGGGTCGCCAAGCCACTGCTCCGGAGGTTAGCTGGCAGCTAACCGCTTCGTTCACGGAGCTCTCTTCAAACTTCGTCATTGCCCGGACAACTCCTCAGCATGGTTCATATGAGGTTAGGGTTTGGGCAGAACAATAATTGAAAGACTTAGATTGAAATGATCTAAATGTTTTTCATTTTATGAAGTTTGGTTTTGTTTGTGTTGAACTCAGCTATCTTGGTGCTAGCAGAATATCTGCAGCACACGTGCTCAGTTTTGTGTTCTTTGTCTGTGTGTTTTTAAAGTTAAGACAAACTTTATTTAAAGGGTGATTTTAAACACAGAAGATCGGCCATAACGCGCTGTCCGCGCTTATGCATTTTAACCCTTTATTAATCCTGGTATTTTAAATGTATGTGTTGATTCTGGTTCTAAGCTATCAGCTTCTTTTGTTAGCTCAACAGCTAACCGGTAAGAACACGTGCTTGCTACTAAAGAGTATTTAACAGAAAGGTTGTTAGTTTTCAAGCTAGTGAATAATAGTCCCTAAACATTATTTTACTAAATCTGATAACTAAGTAAACACCATTNAACAGCTAACCGGTAAGAACACGTGCTTGCTACTAAAGAGTATTTAACAGAAAGGTTGTTAGTTTTCAAGCTAGTGAATAATAGTCCCTAAACATTATTTTACTAAATCTGATAACTAGGTAAACACAATTAAGCCCCATTTATCCAGAAAGCTTTGGTTCTTTTCCAAAATATTCCCTTAATAATATTTCTTTAAATATTATTTTAATAAATAAAGGCAGCTAATGAGACCCCGTTGAGAATTAGTCATCCAGAAGGTTGGTTTTATTCAGCAGATCATTCTTTAAAACATTATTTTATTAAAATAATACTTTATCTGATCTTGCATTGTGAAGGGTTGTCTAAAGGTATGCTGATTATTGCCTAAGTTAGTTCCAAGACTAACTTAACTTAAACTTAAAGGCGTTTGTGTTTATTTTGTGCAAGAGTGGTTTGTCAGTCGATATAAGGTCGGGGGTGTGGGGGTGTGTGTGGGGGGGGGGGCTGTTGGGGTCAAAAGAAACCCACCTCATAGGTTGAAACCTTTGAAGGTGAGCCATGCCTACGATACCCTGAGAGAACCTGCAGGTCAGATCTGGAGGATGTAGAAGCTACTCTCCAGAGATGACCTTTCCAGGCTCATGGTGTTCCCCATACATCCACCGAGGCCAGAACAGGTGTAAATAGTCACAATAGGTTCAGTGGTGTGGTGCCCCACACCACTGTAATCAGCAGCCATCAACGGTACCTGGATGTGGATCCAGCAGGAGTAAATAGTTCAAGGTTTAGAGGCGAGCAGCCTTCAAACTTGACTCGCAGTACGGTCCTCTACGATCCCTCACCTCCGCCAAGGCGACAGGAAAGCCGCCCCTGGGATTCCGGTGGTTCCTACCGCCTTCAATCGCTGCCCAGGACCCGAGTCCGGGAAGCACAGGGCCCACCGGTGTACCCTGAGCAGCCTCCACTGCCTCCCCCGAGGATGAGGCGGGATGCACTGACACACCCTGAATGCAGCCGGAGTGAACTCTCAGATGATAACTCAGATGGGGCGGCACCAATCCCTGAGAGTGGATTGCGCACCCGCCAGCTTGAGTCTCTTGCCAAAGACATAGAGCGTTTCGACCCTAATAATGCAGAATCAAACATTGATGATTATCTTAGGGAAGTTGAACGCTGTCTTTTAGATTTGTACTGCCCATCAGCACGGGAAAAACTGAAGCTCATCTAGAAGACAACATCCAGGAGCGTCCATGTTTTCATGGAGAGCCTGACCCCTGCAGTCCGAGATCATTATTCAATCCTCTGCGAAGCTTTAAGGGAAGAATATTCTGTGTACACGGACCGGGCCGGCCGCCACACTTGGTGCTTTCACTATCCAGCAAAAGAAAAGCAAAGCACCCAGGGAGTATTACCAGCGCTGGAGAGCTGCTTACTTCCAAGCACTACTTAGTGTTGGTATATCATATTAAATCGCAGTAAAGAACATTGAAGTTTGTGGATGTAATGTGACAAAATGTGAACAAGTTTTCATGGAAGTGTTTTTAGAATCTTCTGTATACCGGAAAACAAGTTGAAAGCACAGAAGCTCAAAACACTAAACAAACAGGTAAAACGTGTTTATTCACTGGGAAACTGGATAACCCCAAGGAAGTCCCTAAAGGCAGGAGATAGCAGAGAAATATGATCGTATTTATAGCTAATATGTCTCTCAATAAAACTTCCCCATTTCTCTATTTTGTATAACTGTTTTTCTGAAAATGTTTTACCCAAATATGAAACTAAAGTATTATGCATTTTGAGTTAATTCAATCTTTCTTGAAAGTACACTGTATTAAAACAAGACATTATCAGAAGATTTTTGCATTTTGCTTTTAATTTGAATGTTATAGGTTGTTTCTTACCTTCTGTTGGGAGATACAGTCAGGTGGCTTGTAACGTCCTCCTGCCTGAAGAGAAGATCCCACCTGCTCTTTCACCTCCTCCAATGTCCGTTTAGAATTAAACTCCACATGGAGAGTACCCACAAGTTCTGGTGGGGTTTCAGGACACAACTCCAAAGGCCCATTTGAATTGTCTGGGATCACAGTGGATTCATGGCTGAGTTCAGTCACCTGTAAAGTGTCCACTAACTTCCAGGAAAATTGTTTTTCGTTTTCATTTACCACACCGTGAGGAACAGCAACAACTTTAGGATAAACCTTTGTGCTGTGGTATAAAACACCAGCGTAAAACAGAAGGCTGAGGACGACGAAAAGCGACAAAAAGGCCACGATTTTAATCAGCATTTTTAAAATCCTCGATGTTCAGCGCTTGCATGCAAAACTGACTTTTCACAACTTTGCTTCCTGTATTTCTATTTGCAAACCAAACCTCTTCTAAAAACACGAGTAACCAGATCTGTTTTTTTTTTTTTTTCCTTTTATCAACTTCCTCGTTTAACTCGACTGTTGAGGTTTGGCTTCATGCCTGTGTGTAATTACCATAAGGTTTAAAGCTTTAAAGTTAAAATCAGCATGACCCTTTTTCAAGGTTAAAATCTAAGAAGCAGATTAGTTTAGTGATGATTATCATGAATATCATTTTATATTTAACAATTATAGCAATTGTATTAATTTCTTTAAGGTATATGTTACCACAAAAATTAATCAGAAACAAAAAGTCTGGTAGGAGCAATTGCTTGATTACTAAGAACACTTCACTGGGAAATAAAGGAAAAAAATACTAATTGGAGCAGCAATAATAATACATCGACAAACCTTTAAATGTGTTATGCTGTCAGTGTGTGCCCTCTACTGGTGCATAATTAATGGTGCTGAGTCCTCAGCAGGCCATGTCAAATGCCTTCAGAAAGCCCTCATAGAAAAATCTGTCAGGCATTTTCAGCTTGAGCCTCAGATGGATATATTTCTGTTCGGCTACCTGAAGAAAGTAGCAGTCCATGTGATCCAGTCTGTTTACTTGTCAATTCTGTAACAAAAAGGCAGGCCCCAACACAACTAAGAGGACAGGACAGCCCAACGCTGAACAGAAAAGGATTGAAGGTATTTCCTCTTACAGCTACTTTTGAAACTGGAATGTCACTGATAAGTAGCCAGCGCTGCAGACTTCCTTTTTACGAGAAGGGTGGCCAATCACAGATTCAGCAAGGGGATTGCCGTCAAACACAATGTGGAAAGTGGGATCTCATAAAAGCTGAAAACAGCGTGTGTTATCAACACAAACAATGAAAACAATGAATTTTAGAGGGATGAAGCAAAGCCACAAGGTTTCAAACAGTTCCACACCATGGATTCCCTCAGTCTTAACAAGACCCCAAGACAGGAATTCTTGTTTATAAAATAAAAAAATAAATCTCTTCAGTCAGTAATTTACAAAAAGCTCAATTTATTTTCAAAATAAAACGAAAAGAACTAAATTTAGCATCCCACATATAAGTTACAATTTTAATAAAGCTTACAAAAAACTTTCAATTAAAAACAACCAACTAACCCCATATTTAAAGTTTCATTGTATAGGTACTAAAATGGTGGCTATTCAGCTGCAGTAGAAAAATTGACATGCAGAAAATGAGATCAAAAGACAAACCATGTCAAGTGGTTTGTGGCAAAGCAATGAGTGTTTCGGTTTCAGTTGTGTGAGAAACCATTTTGAAGTTAACCAAAACAATTATTATTTGTAATCAGAGAATTTTTCAAAATAGCAAACAAATGAAGAAAGCTCAGCATGCTTGGTTGCACATCTGCCCCATATGTATTTATGCATTTGTTCATTATTCCATGAAAAATTCAATATGGCATAGTTACTGTTCTTATCTGCTCTTTAGCCATATTCTGTATGCATTTGCATCCTTTGGTCTTCAAAGATAACATTTGCAAGAATTGCTGGTTCTACTGTGCATGCAGTAACAGGAAATAGTTTATGCTTACACAAAACATGACTATAATGGTTTCTGGATTTATAACTTTCTAACACAGATGCATTCAATATTATTTATACTACACTATATCACTGTAAGCTACAACTATTATTAATTGTACTGCATCTTATTACAGTCACTGTAGTGATCCCTATTTGTTACTTCACACAATAGTATACAGTTAATGTTTTTTTATTCCTTGCATTAAACTGAGGAGTGTGTGTGTTTCATTTAAAGGCAAAAATGCACATTAGTTAACATGAGCACATTTGTCCATGTAAATGTACCATGGATATAGATTTGGAAGTCATTAAGGGATAAGTAGAGAAAAGAAGAAAAATGAAATACTTGCCTTTGTGTCCTTATCATGTTTTAGTAGGTTACTGATTTCACAGAGGTCTAGCGTCTGTGGGAGTTGTAACACTGAGAAAAACATTCCTTGGACATTTATAGAAGCACAAGACACTCCTGCTCTCACTACCACATTCAAATAATAACAGTGCTCACAAATCTACACATTTCTGATCTGACAATATTTTACAATGCATTAGTAACTTACACAGTTACACAGTAATTTAGACATTTAATGTTAACTGTGTTGTCAGTCTTCATGGAGGACAATCGGTCCCTTTTAAACCTGCACAGAAAGGCATAAGCCCCAATCTAATGCTGTTTTGTGAGAGGTGGGACTACAAAGACATTTCTATTAAAATTAGGCCTCAAGAAATTGCTATCTGTGTAGAGACATTTGCTACCACTAGATGGTACTAATGTATCATCAGTTAAAGAACATCCAGACAAAGTCGAAGCCTATTGTGAGGTGAATCACTACCTGTTTACTTCATACAACATGCACGTCAGAAGAAAAAACACATTTACCAACAACTACAAAGAAACTTTCATAACTGATAAATTTGTGGCTCTTCAAGAAGTTTGTATTGATAAGATAAAGATATGCCTTCGAAAACAGATGCAGTTAAAGCCAAACGATGTAAAGTCTGTAAACTTCATTGGACAGTTTTGTACATGAAATTTAAAGCTTGGTTCTGCTGCTTCTATATCTCGACCCCAAGAAAAGGAACATTGCTAACAGACACATGCTGAGTCTAGGTTTGGGCCAGGATGAGATTTTACGATGACCTTGTGAAAAACTTTCAGCTGCTCATTCTGCACAATATAATACATGTTTAATGTTCTGTAACAGAGGTTTAACTCACTGTTATTAGCTGGTTAATTAGCCAGGTTAAATGCACAGGTAACCACCCTTTAGTCAGCCATGCCACTTGTAGATGCCCTAGCTTTAAACAGTGTTGCCTTAAAAGATGGTTCAATTCAGTTTATTTAAATAGCACCAATTCACAACCAATGTCATCTCAAGAAACTTCACAATGAAAATGTCAATTCAGTCAAATCATACAGACAAACCTTTAGTTCCCATACCATGACTGTCTGTGTTTTTCACCACCAGAAATATTTCCAAAAAGCCAAACTTGACTTTGTTGTCAGAGAGAAATGAAACGTTAAAAAGTAATTAAACCCCAAATCAACTTTTTTTTGCAGATAAACTGTATAAATTGGGCCTTGAGGGTGCTATCTCTATGTTATTGTGCAAATTTTGACATTTCGGTGTAAACTTGTTTAATTCTTCAATATTTGGCCTTAAACCATCTAATGTTGCCTTCTTTGGGTTAAAAAGGGGCTATTGTAGTTGAACTTTCCTAATGGTTCAACCGGTACAGCTTGGTCGATGTCTACATCACAGCCCTCATTTAGGTATAAAACCATCTCAGTCAGACACACGCCCCCACTCTCTCCTCCACTTCCTTGGGCTTCGGGCATCACCGAGTCAGCGTCTTGACCGAGCGAGGTGAAAAAGGAAGGCTCAGGCCCACTGGGCTCCACAAAGCCTTCCTTAACCTCCGGTGATCAGGGGGGGTTAAAAAAAATCCTCCATCTCAAAGGACTGATCCATGACAGAACTACCAGTCTGCTGCCTCTCCAATTTGTTAAATTAAGCTAGCTTCCACTTTCCCTTGTCCTCCTGACCACACCCTCACTTAACCCCCACAGTGTGCCATGCCCCTCAGTGTCTCTTGGCATTGCCCACTTTGGTGGAATATTTCAAAATTGGGGGCTGGGTTATGTGCTTACATCCAGTTTAAGTAAACTTCAGAATCTCCTTCAGCCAGCTGACTGGTAGTGCTTCGCAACTTTTTGGGGGAAGGTCATCGTTGCTTTCCTTTGTACTTCATACAGATGGAGACCACTCTGATCACTCTGGCACTTTTTCTAACCTCTCATGAAAAACACTGAATGATAACAATGGTTTGATAGAAAATTTCTGCATCTGCCTTAAACCTTGATATACCTTGATACTCGTAAACGGCCATCTGCTTCTTGACTGTATTTTGCAAAGAGGCATGGATGGTTTTTCCTCATCATCAAGCTAGTGTAATAAATATAATGGAGACCACAATAGTGCCATGACTTGGATATTATATAGATCTTCAAGGGTTATATACAGAACAGAGTTAAATGTAACATGTTTTATAAAATGTTCATCCTTATAAATGTCCTTATTTATTGCTCATTATACTGATGAAAGAATATTCTGTTAAAAAGGCACAACTGTAGATCTATATACATCCCATTTGAAATTATTCAAATTGCTTACCTGAATTCTCTGCAGGTATATACACAGTAGTGCCCACAGACATAAAGACGTTCACATTTATTTCCCCACATTTACTAAAACAGCCCTAGTTCCAGCTTAGAAAACTCAGCAGTTTAGTGAAACGTGATGCCCAGACCAAACAAGTGCATGTTTTTGTGTGCATATGATCATGTGTGTATGTGTGCGTTTTTGAGTGGTCTCAGCTGTGTAGAACGCAGCGCCATGACAGCCAATCAGAGTTAATTCAAAATCAGAGTGGTTCTGACGGCTCCATGGTCTACCTGGGGGAACAAAGGGCTTTGTGTGTGTGTGTGTGTGTGTATGTGAATGTCAATGTGCATGTGCACACACCTCTTCAACCTTCCTCTTACACTCCACCTGCTTTTCATTGCCCAAATGGCCTGACAAAATCTGTTTTTTTGATATGTATTCATTACTCAGCACTTGCATTCCTCTGCTTTTATTCCACAGATGCAAAATGATGGAAATGTGTGGATGTTTGATCTGAGTTATAAGGTAATAGGCTGTAATAATAGGCTTTGAGTTTCTTTAGAAAATGCCTTGTTGCTTACTACATTTCTTTTCTCAGGTTTACAACCCACAGTGGGCTGCACGGTGGTGCAGTTGGTAGCACTGTTGCCTTGCAGAAAGAAGGTCCTGGGTTTGATTCCCGGCTGAGGGTCTTTCTGCATGGAGTTTGCATGTTCTCCCTGTGCATGCATGCAATTGTACACACACTGATAATCACTAAGAGTTTTACACTTAAATAGTTTTTTAAATTACGTAAAATAAGCACAGTTTTTGTTGATCACTAAGTCCATTCCATAGCTTCACACCCACAACTGAAACACATCTGATTTAACATAAGTTCTTACATTTTCAAAATAAATGGACCTCTTACATGGTAAGAACTTTCCCTTATTTTAAAAAATGTATTTAGACACAATAATACTATTATTTTTAACCCTATGAACAATTTCTAATATTTTAATATTGATGTTATCCATATATTTTAAGTTTTTTTTAAAAAACAAAAAAATGTATAATAATAATGATGATTTCATGATAATAATAGCTTGTGGTGTTGCACGGTGACACAGTTGGTAGTACTGTTGCCTTGCAGGAAGAAGAGCTTGGGTTCGATTCCCAGCCGGGTGTCTTTCTGCATGGAGTTTGCATGTTCTCCCCGTGCATGCCGGGTACTTCGGTTTCCTCCCACAGTCCAAAGACATGCCTGTTAGGTTAATTGGTCTCTCTAAATTGCCCTTAGGTGTATGAATGAGTGTGTGCATGGTTGTTTGTGTGTTGCCCTGCGATGGACTGGCGACCTGCCCATAGACTGCTGGAGATAGGCACCAGATCCCCCACAACCCACTCTGGAATAAGCAGTAGAAAGTGACTGACAACCCATAGTTTAAATTCCTTGTGAAATTATCCCTGAAGCAATCAGCTAACTCTTTGTCTGTGAAAGCTTGGAGGGTGGCCCTTCATGCACCTCATTTTCTCTTGCAATGATCTATTGAATTTCAGTCACTTTATGCAGCTAAAATGTTCTAAAATGTTCTAAATTCGAAAGCCTTCCGATAGTTGCAGCTTTGTATCAATTTTATACACATTTAAAAAAACCAAAAAAAAAACAAACTTTTTTTTATCAAAATCTGCACAGATACCAATCAATATGGATTGTTCATTTGACAACTTAGATAAACTCCTGATTCTGTCTTACAACTTCTGTAGCAAGCATGCTAAATGTATGACTTACAACTGAATAATATTGTTCATATGAGTGATTATAAAAACACATCACTAAGTTCTAGCAACAGTGACCACGTGAATAGAAGGTAAGGCAAAACTTATGACAAACTGGCATGACTGTAGTGAAAAGAGTAAATCAGGAGTGAGGGAAAGGCAGGCTTGGGATCAGCTGTTGGGCTTTCAGGATACTACTTTCAGGGTAATACTACAAACTAACATTTGACTATGTTTTTCAAAAACAGAATCAGAATTAGAATCTGAATCAACTTTATTGCCAAGTTTGTGTAGACAAACAAGGAATTTGACTCCGGTACACTTCGCTTTCTGTGAGGATTTTGTCTTTTGATTTTTTTTCATATATATAACAGTGGAAATAAAGAATATCTTTTTAAATGTACAGTACAGACCAAAAGTTTGAACACCTTCTCATTCAAAGAGTTTTCTTTATTTTCATGACTATGAATATTGTAGCTTCACACTGAAGGCATCAAAACTATGAATTAACACATGTGGAATTATATACTGAACAAAAAAAGTGTGAAACA
>JAHUTJ010067443.1:0-16026 GCA_036250325.1 Characodon lateralis
CGTGAACAAGACCCCGAGATACTTGAACTCCTCCACTTGAGGCAGGAACTCCCCTCCAACCTGAAGAGGACAAGCCACCCTTTTTCGGTCGAGAACCATGGCCTCGGACTTGGAGGAGGTGATCTTCATCCCAGCCGCTTCATACTCGGCTGTGAACCTCCCCAGTGCATGCTGTAGGTCTTGGCTAGAGGATGCCAGCAGGACCACGTCATCTGCAAAAAGATGAGACGAAATCCACAGGTCCCCAAACCAGACTCCCTCCAGCCCTTGTCTGCGCCTAGAAATCCTGTCCATAAAAGTTATGAACAGGACTGGTGACAAAGGGCAGCCCTGCTGGAGTCCAGCATGGTCCGGGAACAGGTCCGACTCAGTGCCTGCAATGCGGACCAAACTCCTGCTCCGCTTGTATAGAGACCGGATGGCCCCTAATAAAGGGCCCCCGATTCCATACTCCTGGAGCACCCCCCACAAGGCACCACGAGGAACACAGTCAAATGCCTTCTCCAGGTCCACAAAACACATGTGGACCAGTTGAGTAAACTCCCATGAACCCTTCTACCTTGCAGAGGGTATAGAGCTGGTCCAGTGTTCAACGGTCGCAATGAAAACCACACTGCTCCTCCTGAAGCCGAGGTTCGACTATCGGCCGGACTCTCCTCTCCAATACCCTGACGTAGCCCTTACCAGGGAGGCTGAGGAGTGTGATCCCCTGTAGTTGGAACACATCCTCCGGTCACCCTTCTTATGAAGGAGAGCCAACTCCCCAGTCTGCCAGTCCAGAGGCACTGTCCCCGACCACCACGCAATGTTGAAGAGGCATGTCAACCATGACAGCCGCACAACATCCAGAGACTTGAGGTACTCAGGGCAGATCTCATCCACCCACGAAGCCTTGCCACTGCGGAGCTTTTTAACCACCTCGGTGACTTCAGCCTGGGTGATACAAGAGTCCAACCCCGAGTCCCCAGCCTCTGCTTCCACCAGGGAATGCGTGATGGCAGGATTGAGGAGATCCTCAAAGTACTCCTTCCACCACCCGATAGCAGTCCTCAGCAACTTCCTCTCTTGCTTCCAGTCCATCCATCCATCATCCATCCATCAATCTTCCCTTGGCCAAAAGTTTCATCTCCCTCAGTCATAGATCCAACTGCACCTCCACCATTGTCTTCACCCACCTCAGGAGATGCTGATGCTCCCTTCATCTCCACGTCCTGGCCATCTCTAGAGATCAGCTAAAAACGTAGCTGGAGATATTGAACCATAAAGGTATGCTATATAGAAGAAAAACATGGACAACCCTGAGCGTCCTCCTTGCAAGACTGTTACACAGAAACAGGGTATCTTCATCAGAGGCTACAGGATCCTTCCTCCCCACAGTCACTACAATCTACAGTGACTCTAAAGAAATTTCACTTTGGGATCTATAAGATATTTTTGAATTGATATAATCGAAATACTGTAAGGACAAGTGTCAATAATTTTTCTACTGCAACTGTACCTAATACTGTAGTCAAGTTAAATACTCATATAGGACCTCTCTAATAGTATTTTATTTTATCTAAACAGAAATAAAGGTGAAAAAGACAAACAGCAATATAATATGTTTTAATATTGTTTACAATAGGTTTGTTTATATTTCCATGGTTATTGTCCATTGACTGCTTCTATTTTTGGGTCCTAGTGTATATTTATTTGGTTTATTTTTTTTTTCCACATGAAACTTTTTTCTAAATTCTCTAAACGTCTTCATTTTTGTCCTGTTTTTCCTCATTTTTTAAACTGCTGTTTTTTGTACATTGCTTTTGTACACTTTTGTACAATTCATTTTGCATTTTGTACCATTGATGCTGCAACAATGCAAATTCTCTGTTCTGCTCTAAGTACTGCAATAAACAGACTTGTTCTTCAGGATGTTTAGGGATTAAAAATAATTAAAAGTAATTAAAAGCTAATTTACTTTGAAACAAATGGAACGGGCATTCTTTGTACTTGTATACTGGATTGAGGTGATAAACAAATGAAATGCGAAGCGATTTTTGTTTTGCCTGCTGTGAACTTACTTTCCATTCTTTATTCTCTCTCTGAACCATGCCTACATAAATTAAAAACAGAGTTTGTCTACAGTAGTGTAATCTTTCAATGTGATCACATTGTTGTTGTTTTTTTTTTGTTTGGTAAGTGTAAACAGAAGAAAATATAGCAGATATGAGAAGGCTTTCTCTGTTTTGAGCTGTGTTTTTGCAGAGTCATCATGTGCCATCTCACCATCTGTTCCTCTGTCGGCTACAGTGAATTTTAAATTCTTTTGAAGATAAACAGTGTTTATTTTTTCACTTCACGCTGAGCCCCAAATGTTTTTACTGAGTTCTCTTTCAACTCTTACCCAGAAAAAAAATTTGCTGTACTTCTCTCTAATATTTGACTGCCAAGGTCGGCATGAGGCAGAAGTAGTATTTATCAGTGTGATCATACAACAGGGCCCCCTGCTGGTGGCTCTCCTTTTTACCCTTTGTGAGCTGACACTGTCTTTGACACTCCTATAGCAACGTGTGCTCTTTTACATGTATGCGCATTCGAAGCTTTCACCCATGCAAACACACACACACACACTCTTAACAATAGTAATGTTGCCACTCTTCAGTGATTTGATATATAGCTTTTCCTGACTAGCTTTCAGAAGGCTTCAGTCGCTGCATCTCTTTCATTCTCATCCATGTTTATTCAGCACTTCACTGCAATCTATCCTGACCTGTTTCCTGCTGCCTGCCTATTAAAATTCCTCTTAATTATAGAACACTCTGTTTAATTAACTTGATGGATGCATCCAGTGTGATCCCACAGGGAAGGAGAGACGAGAGTACTAAAAGAAAATGAGTCTGAGTATTTTGGAATGTGGGAGCTCAGTATTCTCTCTTTCACTTGAATCTATGAATGATGAACTTGGTATACAATGCAGGTTTTCAGGTTCCTCCCTGCAGCATATTTCGATATGTGTTGTACAGTTTCTTAATTTAAGTTTATCTTGTCTGTTTTTAATAAGCTAGAAGATGTTGTTGTAGGAAGAAGATTCTTAAAAATCATCTTTCTTCAAATTCCACATTTCTGATTTGCTAAGGAGAAAAATAATTGTTCTGCTAAAGGGATCATTTAATGTCCTTTTGCCCTCACAGAAAAAGAGAAATGGTAAAGAAGAAGCCAGGTCAGTATCCAGAGAGTCAGGCTGAAACTTCTCCATTCTCTTCCTCCCCCAGGCTCACAGCGGATGATCAGAGCACCACACAGCGCCCTGTGCATGTGGAAGAGGTAGGCAAATCTGGACACGTAAACAAATATGGGTTTTCCAAGAGGCGATCAACAACTAATGGGCAAGTTTTCCTGTGGCGATAGTGCAGCAAACCTGAATAAATATGCATCTTCCACACTTGTGAACTAAAATAAACTTCAAAGTAGAGAGTTGCATCTCTTGTTGAAGTGCAGATCATCCTCCTGCCATTTTTAGGACATTTATTTTTAGAATAATTTATCATAACTAAGGATATTTTTGAAGATTATGTGTGTCTGGGTTATCAAAATGATTTTACTCATATGGGAGCTGTTTTAAGTTATTTAGATGCTTGTCTACAGTGCATTGCAAAAGTATTGATACCCCTGGAACATTTCAACATTGTGTCACACCACAGCAGGAAACTTTAATTTTATTTGGGTTTTTTGTGATAAACCAACAGAACGAAGTGCGTATTTATGAAGTAGAAGGAGAATGATACGTTGTTTTCAAAATATTTTTCAAATATAAATCTGAAGTGATGTTCTGAATAGCAAATTTGTCTGCAATTTCAGATTCTTTTTAAGACCTATAACAATCAAAACACTTTTCTGTATATTCTGGATGAGATGAAAATTAAGCTGCATTTACAATGAACTACATCTGGAACAAAAATATCACAGAAACTCTCTAAAATCTCTCTCTGTGCATCACTGAAAATCTACAAATATAGTAAATCCACCATAGTATGGGATAGATGTGTCATACATAAAACCCAACTAAAAAGAATTACGGCTGAAATACTATAGCTTACTAAGTTTTTTCTTCTTTTTGATACCTGAGAATGTAATGTGCTCTCTTTTACAAGCTATTCAGCTTTGTCATTTTTAGAATAAAATCATATTTGAGATTAAAAAAAAAGCTCCTCTTTGCTGTTGTCTGATAGATTTCAAAATCACTCATTTATTTATTTTAACAATATAAAGAGCCTTAACAGGCCTTTCTGTCATCACCAGTCATTAATTACTAGTATTAGGACCAGAGGCATCTTTACACCACATGTGGGAGAGAGTAGTGTTTATTCCACAGCTCTACAGTTAAACTGGATCTCATTAATATTTCAAAACAAAGATAAATGAATTAAAATGTTTATTCTTCTTCATTCAGGCATTTTCAGGCCTAAAAGGTTTATTTACACATTAAAAAGAAAACATTTTCTGCAAATTCTTTGATAGAGGTAGTAGTTTTGATCTAACAGACAATAATTGGATTATCTCCATTTATGCATCACATATGACCCCCAACTTTATCATAAGTGCATCAAGTACATGATGTTGGTTAATGCGTTTGTAGATTGAACATTTTAAAATAATGTTAACTTTGATGCATTTAATGAATAGAAAATAAAAAATCTGAATTGTCAATATTTGACCTGTAGATCATCATTCAGAGTTGATAAAGAGGAAATTTGCTAATTCCAGCTTCTGGACGTTTGTTCAGTGCATCTCTCATAAAAACAGCCAAATATCACTTATAGTTCCATTTAAGACCATTTTACAAATATTTCAAGAACACATTTAGACAGATTATGAGAATAATACTGGTTTGGCCCAGTTGTTTCTCTGAGCTAAATATGAGAGATGATGATTCCTGATCAAACACCTTCCTAGGTTCTAATGCCAGATGTGAACAGTCATAATTAAAGCTTGTTTCAATCAGCCAGTATGCATGTCAATACAGGTCTCTGAGCCCACCTATCCTGAAACTCCTGATATTCTACTGTTTCTATTTTGATGTACGCAGGCTTTTGATATCTCACCGATGTATGGCGTTTTACAACCTCAAGACCAGCAGCTCGTCACCTTCTATTTCTTCGGTCATGAGAACATCAGTAGAGCGGTGGTGGCTCAGTGCAGTGTTGAAGATGGACCAACATATGACGTCCAGGTCAGAGGAGAAGCCTCTGCAATCTGTTACAGTCTTGAATCCACCCATCTTGACTTTGGCTCTCAGGTATATATGTTTAGATTATTTGTTTTTTGATAGTAACACTGTTTTACGAGAATGTCATTTACTTTATGTTAAGTAGTTTCCCGTAATTGTTGAAAACTACTAGAGCTTAGAAGATAAATTAATAGAGGCTTCTCACAAGGGTCTGGACTGGTTTCCCTACCAGCTGATTAACCTGAAGGAATCCCATTCAGCACCGTTTGTTTCGTATTTCTCACATATAGAGAGAAGCTTGGAGGCACTCTCATGACATTTTGCAAAAGTTTCTTTAAACTTTGGTTTTGTTGCACATCATTAAAGTGGAAATTAGTCTTAAAAAATCAAGAATTAACCAGCTCATGACCTGGCACATACCACCTGAAGTGTCAATTTTTTCTCCATTATTTTGTGATAGTTTGCTTTTTATGTTTCTTCAATTTGTTTGCTCATTGATGTGTTACATACTGCCCACAGCTAATTTACTGTTTGGAGAGGTTGACAGGATGATGCATCATAGTGCCACATGAGAAGATGATGCTGACACGTTTAAAGGGTCTGGGGCTGATTTGTGTGATATATATTTTTTTTTTTTGGATTACTCAACTGTTGCAGTTTGCTACATTATTATAGTACTTTGCAAAAGTATTCATACAACTTGAACGTTTGAATATGTTGTCACTTTACAGCCACAAACTTCAATGTATTTCTTTTCTTTGATTTAATGTGCTAGACCAACACAAAGTAGCACATAACGGTGAAGTGGAAGGGAAAAAATGCATGGTTTCCAGCTTTTTTACAAATACTAATCTGAACATGGTGGCATGCATATCTATTTCAGCGTCCCTTACCTCTAAATAAACAAGTAATATAATTAGTTAACACATTCCACATGAGAGTTGTTACTCCCAATGTAAATACAATTGTTCTGTGAAGGCCTCAGAGGTTTGTTAGAGTACTTTAGTAAACACTTTGCATTGTGAAGACCAAGGAACCAAAAGTGAACCATTCGGTCGACATGCAAGATGCTATCGTCAATAAAAACAAATGCCACCATTTTTGTTTTAAATTTTTTTAAACCATATGTCCTTTTCCATCCACTTTACAATCATTCACGACATTGTGCAGGTCAGATAAAACCTCAACAAAATACATTGAAATTTACTGATGTAAAATATGAATTATTATAACTGTTTGTATAGATTTTCTACAGGGAAAACAAAATGGGTTGTTAACTTTAACTGTCACAGTCTTGTTCTCTACAGTTTTGTCTTGTTCACTTGCACCTCCTCTTTATGTATGCAAGCCACTAGGACCTGTTATCATTGATATTCAAAACAAGAACTCATTGATTTTGTTATTTAGGTGGAAAAGCTATTCAGCAGAACATTCCTCCGACCTTCCTTTCTGTTAGCATTCTTGTTCCCTTACTTTTTACCATTGGTGTGACATTTTACTGCTAGAATATTTAATTAGCTAAATTACTTAGCAGCTCCTGAAACAGGTCAGTTTCTTCAGCTACTCTGAGATGTTTCTTATTTTTATCAAATTCCTTTTAGTTCCTTTGTCTTCACTCTTCCAGCTCTTTCACTGTGTGGGGGAAGTTGAAATGTGTGTTAGAAATTCTGGCAAAGTGGGCTTTGAGTTCAGCATCATACAACTTGCAAGTGCAGAGGAGGACGAAGGGTTTGATCAAGATGAAGGAGCACCGATGAAGGCAGGTAACGAGGGTAGAGATACACAGCAACTCAAAGGAAATAGTGAACAACAGGAGAGACTGAGGATCAGACCTGGGTTGCCCAAAGTCATTCCAGCTGTGGTGAGTCAATCGTAATAAACGTTCCTGTGTGATTTTTTGAAAGTGTGATTTTATGTTTATTACTTTCTATTTGTGTTGCTAGGGTTACATTGGTGCTGGTTCTGAGAAGCACCTGCGCGTATTTTACCTACCCGGCATCCCTGAAGTGTTTGAGAAGCAATTTCAACTACAAGTGGCTTTCTTACCACCACAGGAGATCACTCTGACTGGGGTGGGAGTGATTCCAAGAATCCAACTGAATTTACCTCGAAACTTGTGTATGTTCAAGTCTGCACCCAGATACTCACAGATTTTGTCAAAGGAAAGACATCATATGGCTCATGACAGTATAGTTAGTTACCAGTCACCCCCCCAAACCCCCACCCACCTTGGTACTGGTGTTATATTACCTTTATACATCACTATGTTAATATACTCAAATCCTCCAGCTAATGGTCATAGTGTTACCTCTTATAGTCACTCAGGCTAACTCTGGTTCTCTTGCAGCAGAGGAGTGCTACAGTGATGTGTTGCAGCAGGCCCAAGCAGCTGTGGAGGCACAGAGAGTCAGACAGGAGCTTGAACACGGGATCCCTGTTGGTAGAGGGCCTCAAGAACCAGCTGACTGTGCACCAACGGTTAGTAAATACCGCTGTGTGAACGGTTGTGTATTTTCTTATTAAGGAAAATAAATCCAATTTAGCCAGTTTAATGCAAACAGGTGTACAAAAGTTTAAATGTATTGAGCTAAAATTATTTTAATATTTAGAAAAAAATATTCTGATTAAAACTTGCTATCATCTTTTATCTAGCTCAGATAAAAAACTGCAACTTAGGTGCATTTCTCTTTTTTACAGCATGTTTTAAACAAATCATTTGTAATTTATTAGGGTTAAAAATAAATGTTGTAAATTTAGATTTGGAAAATTAAAAATTATAAAGACATGAAACAGATGCCCTGTGATGAACTGGCGAGCTGTTCAGGGTGTACCCTGTCTCTCGCCTTCAATGACTCTTGGAGATTTGCACCAGCTCCCCCACGACCCTGCACAGACGCGGGTATAGACGATAGATGAATGGATGAAACGAAGACTTAAACAAGACAACAAAGCTAAATGTATCGAGGAAATGTGTCCAAAAACATTTTCAGTCTAATCAATCTAACTTGAAGTAAATAAGTGGGTACATTTTATTTATATAGCACATTATAGAGGACCCATCTTCACTGGGATCTTCAACAAGTCACTGGAGCTGTGTGAGGTTCCCTTCTGCTTCAAACGCTCCACCATCATCCCAGTACCCAGGAAACCCACCATCACATGATTAAATGACTACAGATCTGTCGCCCTGATGTCTGTGGTCATGAAATCCTTTGAGGGACTGGTGTTGAAGCACGTGAAGGATATCACAGGCCCCCTGCTGGAGCCCTTGTAGTTCGCCTACCGGGCAAACAGGTCGGCAGGTGATGCAGTAAACTTGGGTCTACACTTCATCCTGCAACACCTCGATCCCCCAGGGATGTAAGCCAGGACCCTGTTTGTGGACTTCAGCTTAGCCTTCATCACCATAAACCCAGACATCCTCCACCAGAAGCTCACCCAGCTCAAAGTCCTGGCCTCCATCTGTCAATGGATCACCAGCTTCCTGATGGACCGGCAGCCGCAGGTGAGGCTGGAGAGCATCTTCTCCATCAGCACCGGGACCCCCAGGGGTATGTTCTCTTTCCACTCCTGTTCTCCCTCTACATAAATGACTGCACCTCAGCGGACCTGTCTGTGAAACTCCTGAAGTTTGCAGATGACACCACTGTTATTGGACTGATCCAGGACGGTGATGAGTCTAGATACAGACAGGAGGTGGATCAACTGGTACGCTGGTGAGAACCACCTAGGAACTTAACCCATTCAAGACTACGGAGATGATGGTGGACTTCCAGAGAACACCACCCCCACACCCCCGCCTCACCATCCCCAACAACTCTGTGCCTGCTGTGGACCACTTCCAGTTCCTAGGAACCCCCATTTCTTGAAACCTGAGATGGTCTTCACACATAGACAATGTTTGGAAGAAGGCCCTGCAGAGACTGTACTTCCTGAGGCAACTCAGGAAGTACAACCTTCCACAGGGGCTGCTGGTCATCTTCTACACTGCCATCATTCAGTCTGTCCTGTCTTCATCCATCTCAGTGTGGTTTGGCTCATCCACAAGTCTGGTTTGTTTGAATGNAGACTGTACTTCCTGAGGCAACTCAAGAAGTACAACCTTCCACAGGAGCTGCTGGTCATCTTCTACACTGCCATCATTCAGTCTGTCCTGTCTTCATCCATCTCAGTGTGGTTTGGCTCATCCACAAGTCTGGTTTGTTTGAATGGTTTTGAGCGGGAGGCACGGCACCGGGGACTGTTTTGCCTAGGTCCTTTTTGGATTTGCCTTAGCTAGCCTATTTTTTTCAATAAGATATCTCTTCATTGGGTGTGATTTATTAGTTATAATTAATTTTGGAAGGCAGGAAGGTTACCACTACAAAGTACATTAACTGCATGTTTGCATTAATATTAGAAGATTTATGAATAAAATGATGGCCTGAATTTATGTATGCTTGATTTAAATGGTGTTATAGTAATGCTGCCTATTTTTCTACACATAACAGAAATCAAAATCATAATTATCACATTGTAAAACACATAGTTAAAAGTTCAACCTTACCTTTAAACAATTTCCTCAACAAAGCCCCTTGTTCTAGGATTTATTCCTACTTTTATGTACTGATGCTTGTTGACAGTGTAAGTAACTGTGGCTGATTCATTCACTTGGCTGAACTGTTCATGTATATTAATGTCATTACCAAACCATATATGTTTCTTTCGGTAATAACATTGAAAGATCAATCACATACAGCTATATTTACTATTTATATACAGTCTAGACATAAACAGTACTCCCCTTCCTGCTGCACACTCAGTTCTTACCTGCCTTTGCAGCTCTTTTATATTTTGGCTTTCAACTGTTATTGTGTAGCTGTCTGACATGGACAACACATGGCAAAAAAAAAAAAAAAAATCTGATGAACAGCCAAGAAACAAGTGTTACTTTGAATATTTCACTGAGCATTATAACTGATGGATGGAAACCAAAAAAATTGTTACTTTGTTACTTTGAATATTTCACTGAGTATTATAACTGATGGATGGAAACCAAAAAATAAAAGTTTGAAAAATCAGCTTTTTCCCTCAACTCAGTGGCCTTTGGGCCTTTCCAAGACAGTTTTCCTTGTCCTGACATTACAACTCTGCACAGAGACATGCATGACATCAGGGGATCTAGTCGAGAGGCTGTCACATGATGCCATGAAGCTGTCAGTAGTTCCAAACGACACAGCGAGCCTGGTTTGTTTGAAAGGTTTCGAAGGGGATATATGGCAACCCAAGTATGTGTATTTTATGTTGGCCGGAATAGAAACATGATAAACTCAAATGGAGCCCGTCACTTCCAGGGTTAAAATAGAATGGAATGGAATAATCTTTTATTTGTCCCTTAGTAGGGAAATTCAAGTGTATCAGCAGCAAAGTGACAGGCAAATAGATAGCACACAGATCTGCAGTACGAGAGCCCAGCAGACCAGCCAGTCAGACACACAGCCCTGTGATCTCACAGTGAGATAGGCCACTATCCACTGTGACAGAAGGAGGTCCACTCCTGACTGCTCCAGCTTGTGCCTCAGGAGTTGTGGATGGATGGTATTAAAAGCACTGGATTAATTAAAAACATTACTTTAACAATGCTTACATGCTTCTTCAACTGGTAGGCAAACTGCAAGGATTGAGCTACGATCTCACCAGGGGGGCGGAAATGGTTGAGGACCACATCTCTGGCTATCCAGCTCAGAGATGAAGTCACAGTCCAGCAGTCTCCTTATAATAAAACCGCCTGAAATCTAGAAAAACACACATAAAGTCAACAAGTGCTGTCATGCAGCGGTATGTAACTCAATACTGAAGGTTTCAAGCATTTACTAAGATAACGTAATACTTTGTGTTAATAAGTTCTTTTTTTTTTTTTTATCAGTGATCTTTAATCAGCATAAAGACTACGGAAAAAGCTCAGTAAATATATCTCTTAGTTTAACAAAATTGAAATTTTACATTTTATTTGTAATCAAACTTTTTTGGTCTTGCTTGTCAGTAGGAATTTTGAGGCTGTTTAGTGTCCACAGGTATCTTCTGAACAAGATTACAAAGTGAATGGAAAATTCCACGCTGATTAAAAAAATTAAGACAAGCAATCAGGCTTTCCACAAAATATATTAGACCTTATACTTATTATAATCAGTATTTCAATTGCAATGCTTTGAAGTAATAATATAATACATAATAATATATATATATATATGACTGTATATTGCTGTATTATACAATACAGTGTCGGTTACCCTTTTTACTTGATCATCAGCTCTTATTCTGATGATCTTAGGTATTTGAGATGCAAGTCTGATAAATGACTATGACCTAGTTAAGAAAGGAGCAACCTAGCTGCAGATCACATGGTAATCTGTGTTCTACAGCCAGCTGTGAATAATTAAAAACAGGAGAATAGACATAGCTGTAACAGTGTGCTGCTAACTTTAGCAAAAACCCGACGCACCATAAACTCTTATAAGGTCAATTTGGTATTGCTAACATTGCTTATGGCGGTGAAGGAGATGCCAACATAAACTACATGCAATTTAAATCAGAGTTCTGCATTTGTTCTAAGTATTTAGCACTTTTTTTGCAGAAAATGGGACTACCATTCACATGTGTGCTCAGCTAATGATTTGAAGAAAAAAAACCTTTAATTCATTCAACTTACCAATGCCTGTACTTCAGAAATACTGAGAGTGAATACGAACGTTCACCGTAACTGCTCCATGTTAGGATCTATTTGCTACATGACCTATGTGACTTCCGTGTTCTGCTAGTTCCATGGAAGTTAATGGGACTGTCATAACATTTGTTAAATGGCTCTGAGAAAGACCAAGACGTAGAGAATTATAATGATCCAGCTATGAAGTAATAAAAGCCTGAATTACTAGTTCTGCCATTTAATTATATTCTTTTCAAGATTAAAGCATTAAAGGCAACAAATGAACACAAATAAAACAGACAAAAACCAAACTGATGCACAGAACAGACCTAAACAAACACTGCCCACTATTTACTCACAATCAGAATAAGTTCACAGTGAGATAATCACACCGGTAGGTTACACAATGTTTAACATCAAGACAGCTGCTTTTAAATCCAGTTCTGGTCTGTTTATCTTCATAGAAAACATGGTTTTTCACATGGGGTTTGACATTTGGAGTGAGACGGTCCAGCTTCAGTGCTTGTGGAATGATTATGAAAATAATGTCAGTTTTGTCACTTTCTGGAAGTCCTTTGTCGTTGATGTTGTATCTATACGGCAGACAGAGGGTTTAGTTGAGTCATTACTGTAGAAATGAAATAAATATTTTACTTTCTGATTATGTTTCTGCCTAATGGCACATACGACAAAAAAATGACAGGACCCAAAATAGATCGATGTGGTACATTGTAAGAGAAAGGAGCAGAGAATGAAAAAGATTAGCCTCATAAATACAGGATGTGACTTATTTTAGGGATATGTCACTAAATAATACAAACACTTGAGAGCTCCTATTAAAATGCACACTGTCTGACAAAACTTGAATGTATATGCACAAACCTTTGATCAGCTGTGATTGGTGATCAGATGGAATATGCAACTGTGTTTACTTACCACTTTATCTTGCTCTGATGTTTTCTTTTTCACCTGCTTTCTATAGTCTGAAGAGTTGATCCACCTGGAAGTTGAGAGGTTGCTGGTCATAGAGAACGCCCTCCGTGTGCCTGATAGGCTGCTGGAGCTCAGTGACCAACCTAGTTCTTTATCACAGTGGCAGATTCTCAGCAAGTAAGTTCAAACAAAAAAATCTCTGGTTTTACAGATGATCTTGACCTGATATCTGACTTAAATTGTTTACTTTCGTTTATGAATGTCATCACTCATAAATAGTTAAATTAAAGCAATTTGAATTGGGCGTGAAACATTTGATTATTTGTTTATTTTAGTGTCTTACAAAAATATTGATATGCTTTGAACCTTCTTAAATTGTGTCATATTACAACAACATTGTCATGTTATTAGTTTTTATGTGACTGACAAAGTTGTGCATGCTCATTAAACGTCAGGAAGTTGATACATGTTATTTTAAATCATAAATACATTTCTGAAAAAGTGTGGTGTGCATTTGCATTCAGCACCCAAACCCAACCATTCTCAAATGGGTATTGTCCCCATTGTGTGTTATGGCTGACTTGCTGTGTTTGTTCCACACATAGGGCCTGATCTTCAGAGATTCCAAATAACAAGGGCTACATTGGTTGTCCAAAAAATAGTTTCCACATGCAATGGGTGGGCGTGTTGTGGGTGATCTACAAAGATTGTGTGTGCAACGGATAACAGGTGCAGAAAACGTTTGGACCGCTTTATTTCAATTAGAATTTTGCGTGTGCTGCTGTCATCATGGACAGTTTAGGATAGCAGAGTGGCCGTATAAGAAAGAAAGGTTCAAAGCAATGGAGTTGGATGTAATATTAACAATAATAATAATTAGAAATATTATAATGCACTTTTTAAAAACATTTGAAAAGATGAAAATACTAAAATTAAAAGATTAAATATCAGTCATAAAACCTGGAAAGGATTACTTCCATAACCCCGATCCCCCCACCCCGAACCCACCAAGGGCCCGTGAAAGTTGATGGCTTTCATTCTGTGACAAGCAGATTGTTAAAATCGAGGGAAATGACTTGCCTGATCCAATGCAAACCAAGGTAGGCCCATAACAACATGTTTATTTAAATCAACATAAATGTGCTTTATACAGAGCCTGTGAAGGAACATTAAGGAAGATAAACAAATAAATATCTTTCAGCAGTGCGCACTTTCAGAAGTGCCCAGCACAATTTTTTTATTCAATGTTCCCTTCAATGTTGATGTTGTTTACTGCTTATATTCAGATTTGTTTGTTTAGAAACATGCCACAACATTTAGGTTTAGTCAAGGTGTTTTTCATTTTGGTTTAATTGCATAAAGATTGTCTGCAGTCCCACTGGAAATGGGACTATAACTATAATATGCGCCATCCAGACATAAAGGTGTCATCCCAAAAAGTGATGATGCAGCTCCAAAATGGCATTGCTGAATAGATGATATTTCTACTATTTTTATTTCTGACAGTCAAAAAATGCTGACATGTGCACAGAAGGTTCTCTTTCTCTGTCGTCTGTCTTTGTACCTTTGCCTCCTTGCCACAATAACCGCAGACATTGTTGCGTGCCAGTTTGGACCTGCCTCTCAAATATTGACACAGAAATAGCACCCACAATCTGTTTGAGGTTATAAAAATCGCTTTGTGGGTGGTTAGTAATTACACTTGCATATCCTCCTCCTTTTAACATTGCTTTTTTTCTTGCCAATACTCCATAGAGGCCAGATTAGTAAAGTCCATTACTAATACTTACCTTTTCTCACTGGCACTGTGGATCTCTGCAGCTCCTAGAGAGTAATCATTGACCGTCATATCTTTACATTGAGAATAAATTACAAACAGGTGGACTCTGTTTACAGATTACATCTCTTCTGAAGGCAATTGATTACATTAGATGTTATAAGACATGTCAAAGTAAAGGTGGCTGAATGGATATGCATGCTACACTCTTTAAATTATTATTTGTTGCACTGTTTGAAAAACATGCATTCTTTTCCTTCCGCTTCAGTTATACAAAGCTTTGTGTTTATCAGCATCCCGCACAACTGTGGAGGGTAAAAAGCGACAAAATTAATTAAATAAGTATATCATGAAATAAATAAATAAATGTGAATGTCCAATGACAGATTAATGTCCTATTTTATAATTAAATGTATCATTTATTTATTTAAAACATCATTGTATAATTAAATATACCATTACATTATGAAATGCACAATTAAAGCCCGCCCATTGAGTTTGATGGGTCAAGTTGACAGAATAAATAATTTCATGACACCACTTAGGGCTGGGCGATGTGGACCAAAAATAGTATCTGTATATTATTAAGCTGAAGGGCGATATACGATATATATCTTGATATTTTTTCTTTCAATTCAATTAAGTTTTATTTATATAGCGCCAATTCACAACACATGTCGTCTCAAGGCACTTCACAAAGTCAATTCAATCGAATCATACAGATTTCAAGTCAGGTACATACATTCCAATTAATCCTAACCATTGAACAGTGCAGTCAGATTCAGTTATTTATTCAAATTGGTTAAAAAGTTTTTCTGTCTAAGGAAACCCAGCAGATTGCATCGAGTCAGTGACTTGCAGCATTCACTCCTCCTGGATGAGCATGTAGGTCACTACATGCTCAGTGGACAGTCACTGGTGTTGACTTTGCAGCAATTCCTTATACTGAGCATGGGGAAGCGTGCTGGCGTGCTGGTAAAGCTCCGCAAAAGAGGACTTCGCACACCACTGCCTTCAATCCACCTGGCAAATGTCCGCTCTCTAAACAACAAGATGGACGAGCTGCTTCTCCTCACCGGTAAAAACTCAGACCTCCGTGGATCAGCGGTTCTCTGCTTCACCGAGACATGGCTGAGTGAAAACATCCCGGACCGCGCACTGCTGTTGCCGGACTTCCAGCTGCTCTAATATAGGGGAAGAGGCGAGGAGGCGGAATCTGCTTTTATATAAATGAAGGTTGGTGCAGAGACGTAAACGTGCTGGAGAAAACATGTTGCCCGGATCTGGAGACATTTTCCATCATCTGTAAACCGTTTTATTCACCGAGAGAGTTTTCCTCGTTTATAATAATCGGCTCATATTTTCCACCGCATGGCTGCACTTCTGCCGCGGAAAAACATCTTGCTGAGCTGATTACAGACGTGGAGA
>JAHUTJ010067444.1:0-16021 GCA_036250325.1 Characodon lateralis
CCACTTGGCCCGTAGGCCAAAATGATAGTCAGAGACCTCTCCCCAACCCGAAGGCACAGGGATGCGTCCCTCTCATCCACTGGGGTAAACCCCAACACGAGACGGCTGAGCTGGGGGGTGACAAGCAAACCCACCCCAGCCCGCCACCTCTCCCCGTGGGCCACTCCAGAGTAGAAGAGAGTCCAGCCCCTCTCGAGGAGATGGGTTCCAGAGCCCACGCTGTGCGTAGAGGGAAGCCCGACTATTTCTAGTCGATATCTCTCGACCTCCCGCACAAGCTCAGGCTCCTTCCCCCCAGCGAGGTGACATTCCACGTCCCTAGAGCCAGCCTAAGCATCCGGGGATCGGGCCGCCGAGGTCTCCACCGTCGTCCGCCGCCCAATCCTCTTTGCACCTGTTCCTCACGATTCCCCTTGCAGGTGGTGGGCCCACTGGGGGATGGTCTTGCGTCTCACGTTCGGGCTTGGCCCGGCCGGGTCCCTCGAGGAGCAACCCAGCCACCAGGCGCTCTCCGACGAGTCCCGACCCCAGGCATGGCTCCAGGGTGGGACCCCGGCTCTGCCGTACTGGGCGACGTCACGTGCCTCTATTTTGTAGTCGTCATGAGGGGTTCTTGAACCGCTCTTTGTCTGACCCGTCACCTTGAGCCTGTTTGCCATGGGAGACCCTACCAGGGCATTTAAGCCCCAGACAACATAGCCTCTAGGATCATTCGAGCACTCAAACCCCTCCACCATGTTAAGGTGGCGGTTCAAGGAGGGGTCATCCTAACATGTGAATATGCTGCGATTAAACTATTTTGTTGTTGCTCTGGCTCTATGTTTAGGAACACTGCCCTGCTCGAAGGTGAACCTCCACCCCAGTCTTAAGTCTTTTGCACCACTCATCTTCTCATTAACTCTGAACAGCTTCCCTGACTCTACTGCAAAAAACAAATCTCTACACTATGATGCCGTCGCTACCACCATGTTTCATTGTGGAGCTGATGTGTTCAGGATAATGTGAAGCATTAGTTCTCTGCCACACAGCCTTTTGCATAGAGGTCAAAAAGTTTATTTTTGGTCTCATCTGACCAGAGCACCTTCTCCACATGTTTGCAGTGTCCACTACATGGCTTCCTGCAAACTGCAAACAGGATGTCTTATGAGTTTCCTTTCTTTCTGCCAATCCGAGGCAGTTGTGTAGGACTCCTAGTGTGCACTGCGTGGAGTTACAGTGCACTCAGAGATACACTGGGTATCACCATGGTGATGGCACTAAGGTCAGAATGATGTCAGCTATAATTGGATTTGTACTCATGCAGACTCTGGTTTATGCCCACACAGAAAATCACCCACAAGCTCTCACATTTTACTGTATCCACACCATGTGCATTAGGAGGATTGCGAGCTGGGTGTCATTTGTATTATGATGAATCAGCAGACTTGGTAGAGGTGTACAACAGTTTTCAAAAGTGGCAATTGAAAACGCCTATCCAGCATGAACATTTGTATCCTCCATTGCTCATGATGTGACTGACGATGCAATGGAGATGCCAGTCAGTCAGCTCATTAGGTTTGATTTCTGACAGAGTACTTCTTGTTTTCTTTCTCAATACCTTTGCTTATGTTGGAAACTGGACCCTTTGCTTTATTTGTTCTGTCTGATGATTAGTCATTATAATCATTAGTTTAGTTCCTTATCACTCCAGGAGAGAGTCTCATTCATCAACTTTCATTTAAGTGGGAGCTATAGTCAGAAAAGAGAGATTTGCATGAAAAGCACCTCCAGGTAAGATGATTAACATGCTGACAGGATTGCCAAAGTTAAAGAATTTCATTTATTGCTGTAGGGTAAAACCAAATGATTTTTTTTCTTGTTTTTCTAACAAAATTGAATAGACTTAGATTAACTCGCAGCAAAAGCTGTCTTGTCTCCTATTAATGACCAGTGCTTTGTCCAGGAGCTAACGTTGACATCATTGAATGTGAAAGAAATAGGCAAATCCTCATTGGCACCATCTCCCTGCAGCAGTGTGGTGCGGAGTAAAGTGTCACTAGAGATGTGAAATATTTCAGTGTTTATCTAGTGTGGCAGAGTCCACAGGTGTGCTGGGTGTTGCTTTCCAGACATGACTCTGTGCATGACATTTCTTTTTATCGCCTCTCATACTTAACCTCACAAACACACACACAGCCTCAAGGTGAGCTCACACATTCACTGACACATGTATGTGTGCACAGGCTTTAAAGGAGTTGCAGAAAGTGAGCAGAGAAAGGAATTTAAGTCTTTGTAATTAGTGGCTTAAACCTCCTGTTCACCAAGGACCATAAGTGCAGTGGGATTTGTTTCGGTAACATTTGCTCTGCGGGGATCAGTCGCCAACCCCGTTACCCAGTATACACTTCTGTGCATAGTGCAAGGATGACAGGAATTCACTCAGAGGATTGTGCTCACATTGAAATGTAGAGCCAATATTCTAAAAATGCCACACGGTAAGTGATTGGGAGAATGTGAGGAACGGTAAAGCCTCCACTTCTTAAGAATCTGCATCTTATGTGATGTATGGCACTTGAACCAACCCACTCAACATTGACAATATACATCTGGTGCACTGTGACATCTAATTGATTATATTCATTTTAGTTCTGTAGGTAAAATTGGCTAATCCTTTAATGAAATAGCATAGCCTGTGTGTGAACACTGTCATTAATTTAAAATTAGGACAGACTTTAGTTTTGCATTGATTGTTTTAACAATCTGATCTTTTGGGAATAAACTTCCCTGAGATGTCATCAAATCCCACTGGCTAAAATTTCTTACTGTAGAATGATAAAATACAATTTTTTGTTTGGAAATGACCTGCAGAACTATTATAGGTGGGGGCACAGGTGTACATCCATCACACATGATGAAAATACACAGGGGTTTGAGAATTAGAAGGGATTTTAGCAATGTTTTTAGCAAAACATAAATTCCAGATGTTTTTTTTTTTGTTTTTTTTTTACACAAATTTAGATTTCACAAATCGCATGATGTTTTAATCTGTAATCAGTGAACATAAGAATGTTTTGCGTTTTTTAATAGTCATCTTACTCTAAGGTGATCCTGATACTATGAAGGCAATAAAGTGGCCTCTCTTTGTGTTCAGTTGAGTTTGGTGCTCAAACGGAGAATCCTAGAAGGCCACATTTAGGCTAAAGATGGATGGATGGATGGATGGATGGATGGATGGATGGATGGATGGGTTGGCGAGCAGGTTGACTGTTGGAAAGGCAGGGTGACAGATGGACCAATGATTGCACAAATTGATGAATAAATGGATAAATGTATGGTCGAACGGACTAAAGGGTGGATGCAACTTTTAGGGAATTGGTTAAGGAATAAAGTGTGAAAATATAGATACAATTTCATACTTTACTTTCTTTTTCTTACTTATTCAGATGAGGATTATATTCAAACTAATTTCCATACTTTTTATTTTTATACTACCTTGGATGACAGAATTAACTTCAATAAAAAATATTGCCTTTGACTATTGCATGAAACAAGATGTTTAATACCCCTGAATCCTCCAAAGCGTCTAACTGCCAAAGTTTCAGCTTACAGAAAGGTTCTCACAATTGCTAAGATATGTTTGCTTAGCTGCACTTGGCTGCTAGCTTCTTAATGTTTATTAAAGCTTTTTATGTAGACATAATGCAAAATAAAAGATTTGGTGGAAATTTCAGCAATGAATCATTTGCTTCCAAGAATACAGACTTTCATTTTAGCTTTATTTACTCTTAATCACTGCTTTTATGGATATAGGCATTTTTTCTTTCATCTCTAGTCCAGTTGCTGTAGCTAACCATTTTCAGAGAAATAAATGTTTTCTCTTTGCTGCAGACAGTCTTCAGACCTTTCAATCATTGTAACTTAAAACAATACTCCTAACCTCTGGGGGGATGATCTTGACAGGTGTTGTGTCTGCACTAAGAAAATTCAGCAGAGAACCGATTTTAACTTGGACTTATTGGGGAATTTATAAGTTATTTGTTACAAAGATAAAATTGTTCCCAATTCTTTACATCGGTACTATATTAAAGGCTAATTGTTTTATTTATTGAGACAATAGTTATTAGATGAGCAAAATAACAGCGTGTTTGTGTTAGCCCAGGTATACTGGCAAGAGGCTTTTACAGTTTTTATATAAATCTTGCCTCAAACGTTGAGTTTCTGCAAGGTTTTTGTGAGATTTGCAAGTATTGCTTCAGAGCAATGATCACTTCCATCAACTGCTAGAGAAGAAAAACATTTTGACATGAAAAAGTAATTGCAATTTGTCATATGCATCGCGTATACGGCTTGACAGTTTCAATTGCTTCTGTTTTTCTTTGCGATTTTGTTTTCAATTAGCCACAACTTTGCCATCTACCTTTTCACAGCTTTGCATACCATTGGCAGGACCAACAACACCTGTCAACACAGTGCAGCCTAGTGTTTTTGCTCCAAGTACAGTCAATGGAATTCTTCCTAATTTTCCCAATACATGCATCAACAGAAACAGCTTCTTCTCGAAAAGCCTACTGTCAAATATTTGGTGGCAGTCTAATCTAAAACATTTAGCTTGAAATTAACATTTCTAGATGGTTTGCCAAGTTAAATATCATTGAACAGATTTCCAAGGTGTATGAGAGAATGAAAAAGCTATCTAGTCTTATCAGTCATTGTGTGGCTTTACATGACAACCTTAATGGTATGCAGCATAGTCAATGAATACAGACGAATGTATAGGGCAGCTGACAGTTTTATTAATTCATGGCACGTAAAGGTGTGTGGCAGTCTTGGCTGCTTTTACCTTAACCTGTGTTATTTTCCACTGCACAGATGTTATTTTATTCAGACTTAATATCCACCCTATGTGTCATTAGTGGAACTACAGCTTTGTAAAATTGTTCATACCCCTTAAATCATTTCACATTTTGTTGCATTGCAACCACAAGCTTCGTTGCATTACATTGGTATTTATTATGTTAGATGAACAGTAACATGTGCAGTGGAAAAAATGATATATGATTTTTAGTCTTTTCTTTTTTGTGTGCTGTGCATTTGTTTTCAACCTGACTGAATCAATACTTTGTAGAATCATCATTTCACAATGAATATAGCGGCAGGTCTATTTGGGATATGTCTCTACCAGCTTTGCAGACTTAGGGACATATTTTTTTGCCCATTTTTCTTAGCAAAAATTGCAGCCTTAAAGCTTGATGCTGCTACCAGGGTGTCCTCAGTCAGGATGAATTGAAGTTCAGGTTCTCACCACACAACATTTTGCATGTAAGCCAAAAGGTTATAGTTTGGTCACATCTGACTTGAAAAATTTCCACCATGTTTGCCATCTACCCTACGTGGTTTAAGGCAAACTGCAAACATGACTTACTGTTTAGGTGACTTCAGTGGACAATTGGTTGCACTGGATTTTATTTTGGGGTAACAGAGGGAGGAGGGCAGATTAAAAATTTGTAAGACACGTTATAAATGTAATAAAAAAAAAACAAAAACAAACAAACAATAAAAAAACTTGCATTATTATTACTTTTACATTACAAATATACACTAATGAGCTTTGGTTTATCTCGTAAAATCCCAGTTAAATAAATACACTGAAGTTTGAGACTATGATGTGGCAAAGTTCAGGCAGGATAAAAATTATTGCAATGCTCTAGACTGGGACTTTGGGATATGAACAACTTTTTCTATTACATCCAGTCTATTGTCAAATAAAAAAAAAATGATTTATATATATATATATATATATATATATATATATATATATATATTTTTTTTTTTTTTTTTTTTTTTTAGGTAACTGTATTTTCATGTGACCCATGCAAAAATTTGTTCAGATAACATATTAGGACCTAGGTTTCTGTTCACAAAGTGTTCAGTTACTTTCCCTGAAATAAACTGGAAAGTCATAAAAGGAATGGGGAGTATTTATTGTGTAAATATGCATCCAGGTGTCTTTCTTTACCACATGCTGTGAGGTGCTGCTTTACTTGGAGCTGCAACATTAAGCTCCCCAGAGATGGAACATGCAAGCCTGGCTCAGTTCCTTTTTCAGCATAATCAGCTGTATTGATTTGTTCTCCCATGATCCACAGTGCTTAGACTTTTTACAGGAAGACAAAACACTTGTCAGTTTCTCAGTAAATCAGCAGCTTTGAAATGTCTGCACAAATTAGTTGAATTAGTGATAGAAAAAAATGTTTCAAAATTGTTAAAGGAGGTATCAACATTTTTAAGAAAGTAAGCTATTTCCTTTCTTTTAATATTTTATATATCAGATTTTTTATTTATTTTTCTGAGTGCTCTTTGTTTGCTGCAGTGAGGAGCTCGGGGATGAGGTAATATTACTTGGCACTAACTCTACCTCTGTTTAACTGACCTAGGAATTTGATACTGTGTACATATTTTGAGAGATAATGCAAAGTTAGTGTACTGGAAAATGTGAGGTTATTAAAGAGGGTTACTGTGGAGAAGGAGAGAGGTTACTTGAGTATGTGAGAGTATTTCCCATATCTTTTAGTTGCCCCTCGTTTAGCTAAGTTGCCGTGAATCGGTTTACAATGTTTGCAAAGAGCAGAAAAATAGCAGTTACTTTCTTTAATTACAATATTTTCTTTTTAACAACAGCAGTGCACCAGAACAAAACCCCACCTATTGTGAAAGGTCACCTGGTTTTTCAGGTTCTGGTCCCTATTTACGTGGGAGCATGAAGAAGTTGCTGCAGATGTGACAAATCACACATTCAGCCACATCTCAAAGGTGGTCTATTGGAGTAAGATCTGGTGACTGTTGAGCTCATTGGAGTAAAATTAACTTATTGTCATGTCCAACAAGCCAGATTGGGATATTTTCAGCTTTGTGGCATGGTGCATTATCCTACTGGGAGTAGCCAACCAAATTCTGGTACACTGCGGCCATAAACAAATGGTTGGACAGCAACAACACTCAGGTAGGCTGGCAATCCTAAATTGGTACAAAGTGTACCTAGAAAACATCACCCACACCATTACACTACCACTGCCAACCTGAAATGTTGATACAATGTAGAATCAACATGATTTTTCCTTCAAATTTTGGCACTACAATCAGAATTTCTCAAATCTGTTGTTGTTTGGTGAGCCTGTGTGAGCTGTGACCTCTATTTCCTGTTTGTAGTTGGCAGGAGGGGCACCTTATTCAATTTAAATTATTTGCTAAATAGCGACATTGTGCATTAATGAAAATTTTTAACAACACAGATATAAAAGCACCTAATTTCATCCAAAGACTATTTCAATGTAGTCTTCATCTGCTCCAATATAAACATGTTTTGCGGTAAGAGATTTTGGTCTGGAGTTTGGTTGTAATAAGTGGTTATTTAAGCTGCTATTGCCTGCCTTTTATCTTGAACCAGTCTGCCCATTCTCCCATAACCTCTGACATGAAAAAGCATCTTTGTCCACATAACTGCTTCTCATTTTTGACAGTTCTCTGTGAACCTGAGAGATGGATGTGTGTAAAAATTCTGGTATATCTTTAGATTCTGAAATATTCCCACCACGCCACATCTGAAGTTAATCTCTTTTCTGCATTCTGATTCTTTATTTAAAATTCAGCGATGCTTCTGATAGATGCCTAATGCACAAAATTGCTGTCATTTTAGGGTGATTTGCTGTTTGTGCTAAAAGGCAAATGGACAGGTGTACCTAATTAAGTAGCCGATGACTGTACAAATTGTCGTGCCAACCCTGGCGAGAAGTGAGCAACAATACCTGGTGCTTTATATAAGAAGTGTATTAAGTGTCTCAATGTTTCTGAAAAGCTTTGCTAAGAAAAGCAAATAAATTAAAGGTCAACTATTGTTCAACGACATTATTCAGAATGTGAAAAACCTCCTTCGAGAATTTTGCTGAAGCAGGATATGTGTGACAAGTGGCTTCATCACAATCCATTGCAAGGGGAATGTATTATTTACGAGGGCCTATTAGACCTTTGTCTGATGGTTGTAAAATAATAAACACAAACTAGTTTGGTGACCGGCGCATCTGGAAAGTTGAAAGGGACGGGACTGAATTTAATGTCTGAGATGCCCAATATCTAAAATAAGCAGTTTTTGGAAGAGAAAACTTTGCATTCAGCTTCTCAAATGATGCTAAGTTGTTTTGTATACTGTAAACACATCTTTTTAATGGATGGGAGGTGCTCTATGACAAATTTGGAAATGCCATCTGAGGTGGAGAGGGGATTTAGATGGTTAAATAATATAGATATATAATATATATATTACACATAATATAAATTTGGAAACTGTACAGATTGAAAGGTATCTTTACCTGGCGCTACAATTACTTTGTACTGTTGACTACATGTTTATCAGTGTTTAGGGAAAAACCAAGTAAAAAAATATCCTGGACCCAATCCAGCTCCATTGCCAGTCTCCAGATTGTGACCAGTAGCCTAAGATATGGATATAAGCTCCCTGGTAAAAAAGGACACATTTAGTGGGTGCCATTTCACCCATTTCAGTAAGAACAACTTACATGCTTGGGTGCATATGCCTTTCCATGTGTGTACGGTGACTGAAAAATGTTGATTTCTTCTTTTTTTTTTTTTTTTTTCTTATCCAATTCATCCATCGGACCAAAGTCATTTAGGTTTGACCATTGTGATGAGCTCTGTTTGATGTTGTTTTGCAATTCAGAAGCGTTTTTTTTTAAGAGATAGCTATACTTTCTGGTGACATAATGTTTTAGTCTCCAGCTCAGATACAGCTGAGGAGCATTAACCACATCAGAGTTTTGTCAAGAAGCTTTCATTTCCAGCATGCTGCAGGATGAGGCGAAACTAATACAAATGTTTTGTCATGTTTTCTCAAATTTTTTTGTGCATGTACGTTCATTCATATTTGGTAAATACTTCCTTTTAACCCGCACCCACATTTGCAGACACACACACACACACACACACACACACACACACACACACACACACACACACACACACACACACGTACACAAAGAAGCTGCCATTTCAAGGCGTTCTCTCCACTGTGAGGCAAAGAAGCAGCGTGACAGACCTCAGTGTGCAGAATAAAGGCTTATCTGGTGTCATTCTCTCCTCACAGACCAGGAGATTTTGCATGGGACTTGCTTAATGTTCTTTGAGGTTGTTACTTATTTTTTTCCATCCGTTATCAGAGGCCTTGTAAGCATAACGTGTCTTTGGTGAGATTGAGCACAATGTACTTCAAACCCCACTCAGTGATAGATTTCACTCCTTACATCCTGTACGTCTTTGATTTATGATATAAGAGGTGATATGCAGCTCGTACAGTACAATAAGACCCAACTCCATGCTGATGTAATTCTGGCTCATTGTCGCCTCTCAGCCTGTCACAGTCTGTTGCGCATGAAAAGGGGAGACCCCTGAAATGCACTTGAAGGGCAGTGTGATTGAATTAACCAGCCATTAGATGTAGGAGATGAGCTGTAATTGCATGGGTATTTATCTATTCAGATGAAAGAGTTTTGACCTCCAGGTCATGATACTGCTGTGCTGCCCCCAGGATAAAATGTGTGTACCTGTTTACATCTTCCCCAGTTGTGTTGTTTTAACCTTTCATTGTTGAGCCTAGATTTTTCGTGTAACACTGTATAACAGTTTTGCTCCTCTGGATGTAAAACAATGATAATGTGGCTCAGCAGTGCTTATTTCTCTTCATGTTGCTGCAGCCTCTTTTAATGACCAGGAGAATAGGAATTAGAGGCATTAAATGATCCAGCGTGTGCTCATGCCAGTCGGGTACCATGCCGGCAGGTGCTGTGAGCTTTTACTCTGTCATGTCACTGTGTTCTTTCCTCATTTCACCTGAGGTCTTACTTGCTTTTTCTCCTCTTTGTGCTTCTGTTTTTTTTATTAAATGTTCTTTTGTGAGTTATTCCTGTTACCACCTCTATTCACAGATGAGAATGTCATCCTGACCTCCTTCTTTCCATTTCATGCAGGCTTGCCCCCGTTCATCCTGCTAAGAGGAAGTGATGTCACGTCACCACCACCGCTTTGAGAGGGACTACCGGGGACCCTGGGATCGGAGAGAAATCCGTCCCTCCGGCCTCCACAATGGAGGAGCCCACCATAGCTGTGCCTCTGCCGTCGTCAATGGCAACAACCGGCCGGGGCTGCTTCCCCTCCCGGTCATCCCCTCCCTCCTTCCCACCCCAGTTACAGTTGCCGTGACAACGTCGAGCTGTGACTTGGTGGTCAAGCGAGGCATCACGGCAGCAGGATCAGTGGCTCCAGCATCGGCCAAGGTAAGATGGTGTTTTCCTTTTCCACTCGCTTCTTTCCGGGTCATCTGTCAAATCTGTCAAGTTTCTTCCTTTGTTCTATCAACTTTTAAATTTCTCATGATGCCCCAACCGGACATAACATCCAACTTACTCCCATCTTTTAGGCCTACACTCTTTTCATCTGTCCTACACTTCTCCCCTCGCACATCCTCCAAATACTGCTGCACCACCATGTCTGTCTTGATGGTTCATCTGACTCACCTCTTCAAACCCCTCCACCCCCTTTTTTCTCTCTGCTGCCTCCTCCGCTCTCCACCTTTATCCCTCACTCCAGTTTTGCTGCTCTCCCCACACTTTCTCTGTCCAATGCCTCTTTATTGCCAAACCATTTTCCTTCCATCTTCATTTTCATTCTCTGCCAAATGGCAGGCTCATCCTGCTTTTGCCTCCTTAGTAATTCTCCTCTTTCATTATGTAAATGACCCCTGACAGTTGCTCAGATGGATGCTGCTGTTACGAGTGATGGTTAGAGGGGAATTAAATAATTGTAAAATACCTATTTTATTGGGATTGTGAAAATGTGTCTTGCATCTAAACACCCTGTGACCTTGATGTTTGGGCCAAAACTGATTGTAAAGCAAGGATATGCTGTCAGCATCATGTAAGGTGAAGACGTTTTACACCTAGAAAGAATAAGACATTTCCCCTTTTCTCCTTCCTTACCTTCAGCTGGTGAAAGGTCCTATATTTATTTTCAGTGCTGTTCTACACCAGAAGATCTTTTACTTTAAATTAATTCTTCTGCACATTCTTGGTTTCCTGTTCTGAAAGGGGTCTGCATTTGTAAGAACAGAGGTAAACAACAGTGGTAATTTACCCCCTAAGAGCTCATCATTAGATTCCCCACTGAATGTACTAACCGCAGAAACAGTAAATATGCTCTGGCACCACGTAACCACTCCTTTTTTGCTGAAAATGACATACATTCACACTCTCCAACTCCCACCATGGTTGTTGTCGTCATTCATTGGGTGCCAGAGCAATTAGGTGCTTTGCCTTGCACAAATTGTGCACACATATTGGAATTTACAATGTGTGGGAACGAGGGATGTCTGGGCAGCAGATATATGGACATTGTTCTCAAGATGCCACTGTTGTGTACGGTACAACTAAAGACAAATGAACTTTTTTTTTACGACTAAATACAAGTAAATAAACCCCCTTCATCCTGTATAAAATACTTTACCACAAATATTTTTCATAAATCACCTGGTTTAATTAATCAGCAAAAAAACAAAGTTTGGCACAGCTACAAACCTACCGAAGACATGGCTGTTCATCTAAACCAAGGCCCAACAATGCAAAGAGCCTTTTTTTTACCCTCAGTCCAGTTAAATAAAACTTGTTTAATCACAAATCCTACATGTCCTTTTAAAAGACAACTTATAGTTTTGTGATTATTTTTTTTTTATAATTTCTAGCTTTAGTTCTTAAAATAAAGAAAAACATTTGCAATAATAGGATGGATACTTTTTCTGCTACGGGATGTTTATATTTGTGGAAAATTATGTAAAAGCATTTTTTTCCAACTTGCAAAAATGTGTGTAGAGAAAAACTGATTTCACATCACCCTCAAGACTCTGTTTCCACCATAAAATGTGGTGCAAGATCACGCTGAGGGGTAACAAGAGCAGGGTTAGCCAGAGTTTGTTAGAGGTGACGTGAAGATTCATGGCTAAATACTGGACAAACCTTGAAGATTGCAAAGGACTTAATACAGGAAAAATTATTACTTTCCATCAAGACTAAGCTAAAATGGAGTGGTTTAGATCTAAGCATTTTCATGTGCTAGAATGGGCCAGTCAAATACTAGACCTAAATTTGTCTCAACACTCATAAACTGCAGTTTATAGATTGTCTCCATCCAATTTGGCTACACTTGAGCAATTTGACAAATAAAAATGGGCATTAATTTCAGTTTCTGCCAAAGCTGGCAAACAGCTTTTTTGCAGTTTCAAATTATTTATAGCTGGAACTGTGGTAAATGTTTATTCTATGAATTACTGAGTCAAAGGCATGGAAAGAATATACTCACCACATTTTTTAGATATTTCGCTATCAGAAAAAAGACAAAAACAACAAAGAAATACAGTTAGGTCAACTTAGATAGCTTTTTATTATACAAGTCAACATTTGAGCAGGATTAAATTGTTTTACCTCCTGCAGTTGGTAGAGCGTCTCGTACTTATTGTAAACATGTACAGATGAAAGGTCCAGGATTCTAGATGTGAGCTGTCTTCATGCAAGCACTGGATTAATGCAAATCTATGAATAAATTTGCAATTTTATCAACCTCGTATAGATTGCAAATGTACTTTCTCAGTTTTATGTCAAAGTATGCTACATAAATACTCCTCTTTGAAAATATGTACTTGCTTAAATGTCCAGATTTAAGCAGATTCCAATTTCTGTTTAAGAATTTGAAATAACATAAATGCTTTAATAGCTTCTGAATAAATGGAAAATTGAGCCATCTTAACAAGAAACCTTTAGATTTGCACCTTTCTACTAGTTCTAGTAGGTCCAGATTTATGCAGAATACAGTTTAAATATGAAAAATAACAGAAACAGCTTCTGAATACATTAAAAATTGAACCATCTTAACTATAAGGTGATTTTTTTTAATAAAAAGGTTGTTATCAAAAACAGTCAAATGTCACGTGTCTATCTGACTCACTAATAATCTAGAAATAGAGTAAAAGCCCCCAAGTTAAGGAACAGAGGTATGTCTACAGATAAAACTCTACAGATAAATCTTGCTTACTTAATTATGAAATTTGCAGTTTCATAGACCAAATTATTGCAAACTGTTTTGCGTATTTAAAATGTAATGTACAGCACCGTTTTTTTTTTTTTTTTCTTCTAGTTCATTTCAAAATAAGAATAACAGCTGTTCAAATTAAATTTGGGAGGAAAAAGCTCTTCTTTACTGCTGTTGTTCTGTTGTTGCATCTCTATGATTAATCATCAATTATTTATATTAAGCCCAGAAAATATGTCACACTGTGTGAGAGAGCAGTAGGGGTTACACAGCTTTGTAGTTGAACAGTATTTTTTTCTTTTAAAACAAAAACGACATTAGTGAGTTGGCACTGTAAACCGTCTTTAGCATCTTAAAACTGATTAGCACAGTTAGCATTACTAACAGCACTCCCTGGTCATCATTTTGGAAAACAAAATATGTATCTTATGAAACAGATTTAGAATATTAGGTAATAGAAGATGCCCTGGAAATACTATGAAGTTGTTTTCTACCTCCAAATATAACAGCATGGTCATGTTGCTGGGCTTGTTGAATCACTTCAGTGGAGCCAGGCTAACGTGACACGTTGGCCGATTTAGTTAGAAGTTTTTTTGTGCAAAGTTTCCAGCCACATCATGTAATTGTTTGCACAATCTTTACATATTCTTTTGTGAAAAAGAAACGTGAAAACTGTGGTTAGGTTTGCCTCAACTTCACACATACACTATGTAATGTCCATCAAATTAAACCCCAATAAAAATACATTGTAGTTGTTGGTTGTAATGTTCCAACATGTGAAGAAGAGGTACAAATACTTTTGCAGAACTTTTCATATAATGGAGAAATGCAGCAGTTGTATTTTGCATTAATTTTGCCTTGTAGAACCTAGAGTTGCCCATAGATCCGACTAAAGACTCGGGTCTCTGTCTGTCCATGCTAACTCCATGCTGCCTCACACTCACAGGCTGCCTTTCTGCCATCTATGATCAAATCTGCGGGTGGTCACAGGAAGTCTGATGTGGCTCTCTCCGTGGTCCCTGTGTCTCTGTCCTATCCATGGCCACGATAAAAAGCTGACACACCGTATTGATTTCCGCTGTTTGGGGACTCTCCTCATAAACACACCAGCCCAAATGGAGAAGGTGTCCAATAGCCAGACATGTACAGAAGTGTCTGAAACAGATAGCTGTGCATGCACTGTACCATCCTCTGGGATAGAACTGGTATTTTTAGCTTTACTGTTTCTCTTTGTGATCTTTTTAAAAAATCTGTCATGTTTAATGATCAGCTAAATGCGTATGTGGTTGGCGTAACAGCTCTGTGAATGTGCGTGTATGCACACATTTGTAGCGGTGCATAAATGTGTGGGACAAATGCTGACAGTCGAAAAGTGCCATCTGGCTACATCGTCCATGGGGATGTAAAACTGACCAAGTGGAACAGTGAACTATAGTTAATTCAGAGCTACACTTTGTCTGCCAGATCATTAATTATTTTGTTATATTACTTTTATGTTTTTGGTGCTCTTGTCATGGATTCATAGATCCTGCATATACTACATTAAATGGATGCTAGTGACAAAAGAGACACATTTTGTACCCATGCAGACCAAGATCCTGTAGAGGCCATCAGATTGTAGTTTCTTTTTTTAAGTTACATTGTCCCTCTAAGCAAGCAGTAGTGAAATATCTCTCTCACATATGATTTGAAATGAAGTGGTAATTTTTTGGAAGACAGTGAAGCACAGTTAGGTCAACTTAGATAGCTTTTTATTATACAAGCAATCATTTGAGCAGGATTGGATTGTTTTACTCCCTACAATTAGTAGAGCTTCTCATATTTATTGCGAACATGTACAGATGAAAGGTCCAGGATTCTAGATGTGAGCTGTCTTTATGTAAGCACTAGATTAATGCATATCTTTGAATAAATTTGCAATTTTATAAACCTCGTATAGAATGCAAATGTTCTTTCTCGTTTTATGTCGAAGTATGCAACACAAATACTCCTATTTGAATATATGTACTTAAATGTTGAAAGGTCCAGATTTAAGCAGATTCCAATTTCTGTTTAAGAATTTGATATGACAGAAAATGCTTTAATAGCTTCTGAATAAATGGAAAATTGAGCCATCTTAACAAGAAAATATTTATTGTTAAATGAAAGAATTAGTTCTCAAAAACAGTCAAAGGTCACAGAGCTGCCTCTCTGCCTCACTAAGCCCCCAAGTTATAGTACAGAGGGATTTTTACAGATAAAACATAACCTTAAACTTAATCTTTTCCATTCACACCTTTATACCTTTCTACTAGTTCATTTCAAAATAGCTAGATTCAACTTAATATTTTGGAGGAAAAAGCTATGATTTACTGCTGTTAGATTGTTGAATCATTCATTTGTTGTAACTATACAGAAAACTTTCAAAGCATCTCTGTGATTAATTATTAATTATTTTTATGAAGACCAGAAGCAACGTCACACTGAACATTCCCCAAAACGCACACGCTTTTACCCAAAATTGTCCCCTGCGTGAAATTTTCGTTCTTTAATGTCATCGTCAGTAGGCGTGGCCAAACCACTTAGCCACGCCCCCAAACGTGAGATAGCCCGAACCGTAACTCGTACAGATCTGAAATTCCTAAATTCCTAAAATGCACAGGAAGTCGGCCATTTTGGGTCAAAGGCCGATTTTTGGCCGTTTTTCACTTTTACTCACCACGAACTTTAACGAACTCCTCCTAGGGATTTTGAGCTACCGGCTTCATATTTGGTCTACATGCAGTTATGGCATGGGGGATTAAAAGTTATCAAAATCGTGAGTTTTTGGCCATGTTTAGGGGGCGTGGCCGGGGCACGAACTTGGCGTTCGCGCCGAAAGTGAAAAATTGCAATAACTTTACCAAAAAAATTCCAAATAATA
>JAHUTJ010067445.1:0-16015 GCA_036250325.1 Characodon lateralis
TAGATAGATAGATAGATAGATAGATAGATAGATAGATAGATAGATAGATAGATTTAGACACACTTTCTCATGTAATGGTTTTCTTTATGTTTATGACTATTTACATTATACGTACATTTGCACTGAAAGCATTAAAACTGGAAATGAACAAATATGGAATTATGTAGCAAACGAAAAATTGTAAAACATCTTTAAATAGGTATTCTATTTTAGATTTCTGAAAGTAGCTTCAGTTTGCTGTGATGACTGAAATATTAACCTTAGGCCGTCTCTCAATGAACCCTCTGGGAAGTTCTTTCAAGGCTCTTTGGCCAACCATTTCAGGTGACCACCTCATGAAGCTCATGGAGACAATGCCAAGAGAACAAAGCAGTAATGAAAGCAAAGAGTGGCTATTTTGAAGAGTCTAAAATCTAAAACGGTTTAAAGTTATTTGACAGTTTTTGTTTACTATATAATACCATGTGAGTTCATTCACAGTTTTGTTGCTTTTGATGAGAATCTACAATGTAAATAGTCATGAAAATAAAGAGACCCATTAAGTGAGAAAGTCTATCTGAATCTTTTGATCATACAATAAACTGCTCACCGGAAAGTAGTCTCAACATCAAACTTTATATGTGACGTACTGCTCTGAGTAAAAGGTCGCGAGGATGCACAATGTCTCTATCACTCCCTCCACCGCACTGACAGGTGTATTCCTCTTCTTTGTCCTTAGTGTGGTTCAATGGCCTTATATACCACCAAGGCAAATTCCTACTTTCTCCTCATCCGATGATTCTATGGCAGAACGTGATGTAAATGTAAGAAGTTGTTACCAGAAATGTAGAAATTTGGTACTCTTGACTATGAAACCTCAAACGTGGAATACGTACGGAGTCTGCACTGCTCAAAGTATGCCCGTGGGAGCCTTAAGAGTGACAAAGCATTGGCTTGGAGATGTTTCACGGAAGTCAGCATTTAATTCAATCCCTAAAATACAGAACTAAGAAAAATGACATGTTCTTCAGGAGGATTTTAATATATTGTTATGAATTCCTATTCAAAGCATGTTTCTATTCTATGTCAGCTACAAGAAATGTGTTAGCCATACATTCATAAATTATCATACAGTACTGTGGAAAGTATTTGCACCTTCACTGAGTTGTTCAGATTTGTCCTTTTTTATCAAAACCAATTTTTTAAGATCATCTAATTAGTTCCTTATCAGACAAAGGAACCCAGAGCAATTAAAAAATATTGCAGTTTTAAAATTTTGATATAATTTCCAACCTGGCCCTATATGAAAAAGTAATTCCACCTAATGTAAATTATCTTTTGCCACATTTTGCAAGAAAGAGTCCCATCAGGGGTTTGTTTGTACTTTGGGTCATGAAACAATGGCTAGATATTCTTCCTCAGGAATTTCTGCTAGAAAGCAGAATCCATGGTTGTATCAATTACTGTAAGATATCCAGGTTCCTAAAGCAGCAATGCAGCCCCAGACGATCACACTACCATCACTCTATTTGATTGTTGGTATGATGTTGTTCTTCTAAAATGCTGCATTAACTTCATGCCAGACGTAAATGGAAGCATATTTTCACCCCAAAACATACCTTTTTGCCAAATCAATTTACACAATATTTTCTCACAGGTCTTGGGGAGCATCACGATTGTGTTGGGGAAAATGTGAGATAGGCCTTTGTGTCCCTTTTGGTCAGTTTTCTAATTGGAAATTTCCCATTAATGCTATTTTTGCACAGTGTCTCTTTCTAGTTGAATTATTAAGGCCTGTAGGGCTTTAGATGTTGTTATGGATTCTTTTGTGACCTTCTGAATTTGCCATTGGTGTGTTCTTGAAGCAATTCTGGTAGGCCAGCCCTTTAAGTTCACCACTGTTCTATGTTTTCTTTATTTCTGGAAAACAACTCTTACTGTGGTCCGGTGGTATTCCCAAAACCTTAGAAATGGGTTGTAACCCTTTCCAAATTAATAGATGTGTTGTCTTTTGACCAACTACATGTTCTTAGACAGGCTTTATTTAAGTGACAGATCTGGCAGTAGTCGGACCTGAACACAAGATCAGATTGCATGTAACATCAAATTATCTGTAGGAGGTGGGGGTGTGAAATAAAAACGGTTATTTTATTAAAAAAAAAAAAAATATATATATATATATATATATATATATATATATATATATTATTATTATTATTATTATTATTATTATTATTATTATTATTATTATTAAAATAAAGGACTCAGAGTTGAGGCCACTTGTAACCTGATCGATTGGCGAGTGGAGCGGAGAGGCAGGCTGTCCATACTGTGTGATCCGTTTCTATGTGTCAGACCAACATCCCAGAATAGCAACGCGTGCGGCCACCGAGCGAGGAGATGAAGGAGGAAGTGGTGGATTTAACAACTGTTGCTTTTGCTGCTTCTGCTGCTGCTTCTGCTGCGGAACCAACTACCTCTCTGTCCGGGCTGCATGGTGAATATCGGACAAAAATAAATTCTATTCTAGACAGTCATTGTGGGTGAGAGTGCAAGTCCACGGAATATAAAAAAAAACTCCTTCCTGTTTAAGGTAAATAAATAATAATAAATAAAAAAAAAAACAGAGACAATTAAGAGCGTGTATCGGTTTCCTGCTTTAAACGGAGTAGCTGCTCGACTGTCCATTCAGTGTCTATCTTGCCACTATATTATTGGCCGCAGACGCTTGATAGGTGCTGGCGGCGCATGTCTGCAGCAAAAAGGCAGACAAGGAGCGTCTGTGTGATGAATGGAAAACCAGACTGGCTCCGCTGTAAGACAGCGGTGATCGGATAACCTGTTGAACTGCAGCTGTCAGTCAGCTCCTAAGTCATGCAGGAATCACAGGCAGAAAAAAAACAACAAAAAAAAAAAACATTTAATAGGGGAAACGCGCTACCTCTATGGGAACAAAAGTGGCTTTATACGCTGTCTGGTAGCTGATGAGCTTGTCTGCAGGTAAATAAACTCTGTCCTTAATATTTATGCTTTACCGTCGTTAAAATACGGTTATGCTTCATTTTTGCCTGTTAATAAGATCACTGATTGTGATTGGCTTACAATAAGCATAATTGTGCGCCAAAAGTGGTATAGGCCTATATTGTACAATCAAAAATAGTTATTTTTTATTTTTATTTTAGTGTAATGGGGAAATTAGTTGCTTTGATGTTTTCAGAAGTGGTGTTCATGAGTTATATTGTCGTTAAGCTACATAACATTATATCTTCACTCTCTTCAGGAGCAATTAAAATGTGTGCGACTCTACCGGTTTGACCTTGAGTCACATCTCCACAGCAGCTTTTCAGCATTGCCTGCCCACGGATTTCCAGTGCCTCGGTTGTTGAAAATAGCTTGGCTGCTCCCTGTCGCTATGGCTAATTCCTTAGGAACCGGTGGATCCAGTTTGATCCATCCCTCTCTCTTTCGCTCCCTTAACCAACTTGTTGAGTCTTCCCTTCTCTTTGTTCCTGCTGCAAACGAGCGCCATGTAACTGCTCGGTCATAAGTCGCGTCACTTTTTTTAACGATCTTTCGAAGTTGGAGCTGAGTTAAATGTACATGTCGATAGGACGGCGTTGGTGTCGCTTTTAGAGTGGAAAACTCGACAGGGAGGAGGGGGCACGCACTTTAGAGGCTCTCACACAGCGAGAGTCACCTGTAGGAGACTGCAGATGCGCACCTCCTTAACTTTTTGCTGCCTTTTTGAACTTGAGCATTAGAGCTATTTTTTTTCTTCATCGGATTGTTTTATGTTGTTCTGGAGAATAAAAGTTTCTATATCGTCGTGAAACCTCACTGGATAAATTAGGTAAAGTTGTTTTTTACGATTTATTCTTATTTTAATTCCTTTTGAGGGAGGTGGAGACAACTTACCACCACCCCTCCATCCATCCTTTACTGAATTACTGACAACTAACAACTTGTGCATAGTGGAGCCTCTTACGTGAATGTAACCTTGTGGAACCAACTCGTCATTATTTATTGCTTTCTTCAGCTTTGAACATTCAGTTTTCTTGTCAAATAAGCATTTCATGTACAACGATACAACAAATCTGAAACTATTTGTTTGCCAAATTGGTGCTTTCACTATACAACGTCGCTCTTTATGTGAAACATGCTCAAACGATGAGGAAAATGACAAATGTCTCTATGTGTCAAACACGAGACTGTCAATAGAAAAGTGAGAAAATGTGTAAGATGTGAATAATTCAGTGCTGACTTAGATATTTTCATGTAGTTTTCTTTTAATTAATGAAGGGTTACGTTTTTATGCTTTTCAAGGAAGCCAGTAGTAATGCTCTGATGCAATACAAATTACCTATGGAAGCAAAACAATATAATGAAGAAAATAAACTCTTCATGATGCTTGTATGAGGAAATACTGATCAATGCATTTACTTATGTTTTCCCTACTATAAGAGCTGAGTGATTAATGGTCCATCTCTTGCATCATTTTTTTATTTCACAATTTATTTCTAAAAAACAATCACAGTCTCATATATACAATGATATGTTTACAGAGTTTTAAAATAATTAGTTCTACAATATACCAGTTGAGTACATGTCATAATTTAAGTCAACAGATTTTATGACTTTCTTTCACCCATTGTTATTTAGAAATTGTATGCCCCAAAAAAAGCACAATTTATTTTGTGAATTTTTTACTGCCTGTTTTGTAATCAGTTACCCATATTGAGTCAAATGTATCATCTGTAAATTGATCCCAGATGTGGATTAAGAGTGACCCTTTGTATGTGCATTCATGGAAATTTACAGTCAAACCACTAATTTAACTACCATTTAGATAAAGACAAATATTTGAATAAAGAAAAGGAAACAAACCATGTCTGCTTGCAAGTTTTATATATTTCAGATAGTACTTCACATAATGTTAATAATATACGTGATTGCGTCTCTACCACAAGAAATCAACAAACCTACTGCTGTTCACTCACACAGAAGATGAGAGGAATTAATGCATCTACTGCATTGCTGCATTGCATTATAACTAGCACTGAACTAGAATGCATCTAGTTGGATTGTGTCAGATTGATATGATCATATATTTCAGAAAAAGAATTGGCCTGTTTGTTTCAGTGTCTTGAGATTGTATTTGCTGTGAATTGGTGCTATTTAAAGATACTCAAATGAATTAAAAATGTAATTAAAAATCAAACTGCATGTGCAAGTAATGTATGTAATATGTGTATTTCAAAAAATAAAATGTTTTTTTATTCCTGAAAAACACATTTGATAATAGGACAAATGCATTTGGGCAAAAATAAGTTGTTAATAGCAAATATTTCACAAATGTTTCTTTTATATCTCACAGAACCTCTGAAGAAATGGAAATGGAAACTTCTGAAGACTATTCTGCTAGTAAGTCCATAAATCATTTGCATAATTTTTGTTAAATATGCAAAGATTAGATATGATTCCGTCCAAATGTGTCTCGTCACTGATGTGGACTGTTCTAATACAATGCTGATTTAGAAAATAAGAACAAAAAATATTTGCAATCACAACACGACAAACATTTTAAGGGATTTTCCCCTAAGTGCAGGCTTTTTCCTGTTCAGCCCTAAAGGTAGAGAAAATGATGCATTAGCACATCCTGTTGAATGCAGCAGATGCTGGATATGCGCTTTGTGGTACTCCATTGCCCTTTGTTGGTTTCCTTTGGGTAGGTCTCTGAATATCTCTTCCCCCCCACCCTAACCCCCCTTATATTTTGCTTTGGTGTGCATTTTTCAAAAACAGGTAGCATCTTGCTGATGACATCAATGGGGACTTTTGGGTCTCCATTGGAGGTTTGTGTTTGTAGGAACACTTGGCAGGCGGGCCAGTGGAGGTGAAAGGAGAAAAGGAGCATCTTCTTCTCCTCATCCATCTGTGGGTTGTTTCTGAAACATGGAACAGTTAGCATGATTTTGGATCATAGCATACTTTTATTTAGGAGCCCAGTAGTTTAGATTCTCATTACACTGTTTATATTTATAAAATGAGATATGTCAAATGTGGTACTTTATTTTACATCATCTCTGTTTTCATACACACCTATACCCTTAGTTATGCAGAGTTAAATACAGTTTCACATTAAATCCAACTAGCTATGCATGTAATCTTTCTCGGTTGATGTCTGCAATACAAATCAAGTATTTAACTGTATATCTCTCTTTCATATTAAGCATGGAAATAAAAAAGGAGCAAAATAGAGCCTCAAAACATAAATATATGAACAGCTTTTAATCATTATAAATTTTAAGTTTAGATAGTGGGAGTGCATGCAAAATCAAAGCCATCATTAGGATATTATTTTAACAGAATTATTTTCAGATGTCACACAGTTTGTCTATTGAAACTGATCCAAAATATTATACATAACCATATATAACCATGAATGTTATGATATATTTTGCCAAGTTTCCTTTCTGGTGAATGGAAAGAAAACCAATCTAACCATTAAAATACAATGTTAGGTCCTAAGCTTTAATATAAAAAGGTTCATGAGGATATTATTTCTGCTGAATTCCCGTCAGTTGTTGTAGTTACCCTGAACATTAGCGTGGTAAATCGTCTATTTTGGATTTATTGTGCCACTCTTTCCTTCCACATTAACCATAGATATGGGCAGTATAGACTTGGAATTTCATAAACTATTTTGTAGTTTTACAATTATAATAAAAGTGATGATAAAACTTACTCAGTAAATCCATTCTTTTTTAGCATTACATCTGTCATTGTATTCAGTCTGCATTATTTTATTGACGTTCATATGGAACCAGTAGTGGAACAAGTAGCTAAAACATCAAAAATAAGAGTCCCAACCATAATGTCAGTTATTGGGGCTTGCAAACATCCTTAATTGGAGTTTATCGTTGTCAAAATGGATCCCATTACAATATTTTCCATCTCTGCCAATAGAAGAAATCCCATTCAGGTGTTATAAAATTGATTGAGTTCATTGCTCTAATGTAATGACCTGATCTCAGTAAAACTGGGTAAAACTGCTAAAGAGTTGCATTTCTGAAACCAAACAGACCATTCTAAGTTCTAAGTTTGTATTTAGCTTGTGAATTTAGATTTAGAATTTAGGAGGTATTAATTATGTTGATGATGATACAATGATGTATTCATGTAATTAAGAAAAAGTACTTGCATCACATGCTAAGAACCCAATCGGTGTTTATGATGATGTTATTGATGGTATTAAGAAAAAGTACCAATGCACCAATGTTTAGACTGCAAAATAAACTAGGGATTGAACCCACAACCAGAAAATATGAGAGTTTTTAAAAAAGAAGAATAAAAACTGCTTACCTGACAATGCAAGGCAGACAGACCCACCATACTGATTGCCTACCCTGCCTAGACAAGGAAAAAAAAGACATATATTACAGTTTCATGGGTTGATGAGATTGTAAATCTTTAGAATAATTCTATGTTCAAATTCTTGAAGTTTTACTGAAATTTAGAGAAAATATTTATTTGCACAACAAAAAAACATGTACACTACCCACCAACGTAGTGCTTCAAACCATTGTCCAGTAACATGTTACATTTATAATTGACTGGTAGATGCATCCTACCACATTGCGATATGTAATGCATGTAGTTGAAGAATCAAATTGTACTTACCAGAGTGGAAATTTGTATGTCCTTTTGATCTTTATGTAAGTGATGGTAACTGCCTAAGTAGCTGTGAGTCAGAGAAGCGGTATGAGGCATGCGACCAGACAGTGAATATTTAGATATGGTACTCACCGTTTTTGGTTTCAATTTCTGATGGTCTTATAGATGGTGTAGAAGATGTAAGGAAGAAAGGAAAAGTAAACAATTCTAAAGATTGTTATTGTTCGAAAGCACTATGGCGGCCCTAAATAATTGTTCTTTGTAGAAATTGTTGCTTGTGGAGTTAAAAGCTGTGTTTTTATAAATCTGCTGGATAATCAAAACCTGAGAGTACAACATGCCTTTATTATTTCATCATTTTGTTTAAAACTGAACATCCGAAGCTCTACTTTTCTAATGTTTTAATCATTCTGCCCTTGTTGTCCTGCCTCTTTCTCCTCATACTCTCCCCGAAACTCATACCCTTTTCTTACACTTTTACTCCCGCACTACACTTTCACACGCTCACAGTTACAATTTATCACATGCAGAATTGTTCTCTTACCTTGATATGTCATGGTCTCACATGTTGATTTCGTTTACGTTTTTTGCTATTCCAATTAACTATGTGAATTACTGACCCTCTTCTCTGAGTTTTAAAGTAATTAATTTACTTTTAGCTTTTACAACTAATTAGATGCACATTTCATTTGATGTACATATTTGTAGCAAATGTGGCTCAGAAGGCCAGTTACCAAAGCGAGTTGACGTGTTTACATAAATGAACACAAGCTTGTATTTTCCAGAGTAGTTTTCATGCAGTTAAGTTTTAGTGCACCTCCACAACTGGTATTCCAAAGATTGCATTGGGAGTAACCTTAGGAAATCCAATGTGAGGTTTTGAGATGCTCATCAGAAATTGAACTAAATAACAAAACAATAATAATAAAGCATACCTATGCTATAAATGTGCAAAGACATATTACACAGGGCTTACCAATAGATAAAAGTAATCAACTGCATGTTCATGCTGTTTTCGTTGTCACTGTATCTCTGTTTAAATGACTTAGTAGAGATCTGTATGTGCTGAGCTCATGGTAGAGGTCACCATTGTTTTTCAATGTTATTTTGTGGATTGACAGCCGAAAAGTTTGGGAGCAGCTGCTCAAAAAAATAATAATCCCTTTTGGTGTGGACTTTGGGTTTTATATCCGCTCGTGTCTTACAGGTGCATAATCTATATATGACACAATGAGAAAGGGCCCAAAAATCATAACATGACCTCTTTTATAATAGGTTACATTTTCAGGTGGAGGGTAGCTGGTGTTTGGGTCTACTGTCATACAGAGATTTATGTTGTTTCAAAAAGAGCAAAACAACTTCTTGATTCAAGCTAAATGGATAACCATGCTGCTACGGAAGAGAATCAGATGGTGTGCTTGAAGACATGCTGTTGGTGGTTTTGAGCCAATTTCCGCACATCTTCTGAGCAGATGTAAAGTGACTTGCCTTAATTTGGGTTTATTTCCATATTGTAGTTGTGCTTCGTACACATACATGTAAAGGCACGTGATTTTTGAAAAGAAGTGGATGTCTTTACTTTTCTTAGGTTGCTGAAAGGATGACTGGACTATTTGGTATCAATAATGAAGTCAGCAAAAATGACACCTCCAAGTTTCGTTTATATACAATGTTTCCTTTCCGTTTGCACATGAAATCATCCAAATTTAGTGCATTACTCAAATAACCTTTTCCCCAGCAAGTCATATCTCTTTGTTATTCTGATCTTATGGGTCATATAGATTTGACTCAGCAAATGCAGGACACCAACGCACGTTTTCGAGTCAGTCCATGAAACCTTGGGCTTGTGGCTTCTTGCATTTTTTTAATCCTATTTATATCTACAGCAAAGATGAGAGCTTTTACAGTGCTGTAAACCAGTTTTTGCCCCCTTACAGATTTTTCTGTTTTTATAACACTTTAATGTTTTAAATAATCAAACAAAGGTTAATATCAGACAAAGATAACCTGAGGAAATTCACAATGCAGTTTTCAAATTATTATTTAATTAGGTAAAAAAAAAAAAAAACAACTATCCAAACCAATCAAGCCCTTTATAAAAATATAATCACTCCCCTAATTAAATCATAAATTAACTGCGATTAATCATCTGTTTTAGTTGTGTCACAAACTGTACCAAGAGCTGATTACTGGAAGACCTCAAAGATTAAAAAATACCTGGATAGAACCTCTCTGACAACATGAATGAGGCTAAAATCATGCCCCCATATAAAAAATTCAAGAAGAAATAAGAAAGAAAGTCAATGAGATCTATTTTTTCTGGAAATTGTCACAAATTCATTTGGAAGGCTTGAGACACTAGCGAACAATATTTTGTGGCATTCTCCACAAATGTAGAAAACCTATAAAAACCTATAAACCTGTAAAACCTATAAAAACCTGTAAGTATGTGACCTAAAACTTAAGTCCACTTTGGTTATACAGCAGGACAATGGTCTGAGGTACACCAGCAAGTCCAACTCTACATTGCTCATAAAAATAAATAAAATATATAAAGGTTTTGAAGTGGCCTAGTCAAAGTCCAGACTCAAGTCTTATTGATATGCTGTGTCCTGACTTTAAACAGACTGTTAATGCTCAAAAACCCTCCAATGTGGGTGAACTAAAGCAATTTTGCAGAAGGTAGTGGTCCAAAATTCCTCTACAGTGAAGTTGATGCCCACAAGAGTGGCACAACTAGTTTTTAGGTGTTTTAGGTATTTTCCATAGGGCCATGTTGGTTTGGATAGCTTTTTTCCTTAATAAATGAAACATCATTTGAAAACTACATTTTGTATCTCTTCAGGTTGTCTGCTGTCAATTTTTTTGTTTGATGGGTTGAACATTTAAGTGTAACAAGAAAGCAAAAGCAGATGAAATATAAAAGGGGTGGTAATACCTTTCACAGCACTGCAAGTATACATTAAAAAAATTTGCAGATGCGTCTAACCATGCTAGAGGAGGTTTTCATTATAATTGCCAATGATGATCTGGGGACATTATTTATAACATGTTCCTTCTTATTAATTTGCGGTTAAATTCTTAATGAACGGTTCTTTTTTTCCCATGCTAAACTCTGACACCCCAAAGCTTTTACTATGGACCTTAGTCTGGCAAGACATTGCTATAAGCATCTGTCAGTTGTTATCGAAAGCCAATGGAAAATCCATCTTGACAAATCTGGGCCACTCCTGTCTCCAGGACAGCATTGCCAAAGGATAGCCAGGGCTGGTTACCTGAGATTTCCTCCAACCCCAACCTGTGCAACCCGAGCTCAGGCTGAGGGATTGTATCATGGACAATGTCTCCCAGTAAGCCCCACTCAGTGAGGCTGTCGCTAGAGCGCACCAAAACCACAGAAGAGGCTGTCAACAAAGATAAGCTGTCACTACAAGTAACAACTTAACACTGATTTTTTTTTTTTTTTATTCATGTAGAATTAATAATTTCAGAAATAGGCCAGTTTCGACAAAGTACTAAAAGTAACCCTTTCAGAAGCAACAAGCTGCTGTATTTGACTTTGTTTTTTTTTACTTTTCTCATTGTATTCTATTTTTTTAACCTGTCCGTGGGTTTTAAATGATGGCTAACTGTGTTCCTTTGGGATCTGACACCTGGGTCACAGATAGTGTTCACCTCTTGCCACTGCATTGTTTAACTGAGCCTGACGGGGCCTGGGTGTAAGGGGATAAGGGATTGGTGTGCTTTCCCTCTGAGTGGACACTGGCCTATCCATAGCCAGGGTACAGACTGCTGAGAGGATGCAATCTGATCTACATTAGATGGACATCAGGATTGCATTGCTGCATAAAAACAGTATTGCATGCTTACCACAAAGGTTAGAATCTGAGGGAGTCATTTCACAAGGTTTTTTATTCTCTGTATAGTGCAAAGTGTTTGCTAACTGGTTATTAGATAGACAATTTACTTTTATGCTTTATCCTCTTTCTGTGTTTTCAGAAAAATTACAAATATGGCTTGAGGTAGCTCACAGTGTATAGAAATATCATCCTTTTTGAATACTGTATTTCAGCTTTTGTAAAGGTTCATAATTTAAGTGTTTCATATTAAGACTGGCCCCTTTCAAGACCCTGAATTTTCACTTTAATATATAACATGGAATTTTTTTCACAAAGATCTGATGTCCTTTTTCATTTGCCTTTTTTAATCCTTAGTAAAGATTGCTGTCTCTTTGTTTCCCAGGTAACGGCCAATGCTCTTCCAGTAAGGAGGACTCGAGAATGTTAGTGGATATGTCATCACCTAATGTACTACCACTTCCCCAGGGTCCTAATTCCCCCAATGGTGAGTTATCAGTCAATAACATTACCACATTCTGACAGAGCCACTGCACAATGCATTTGAAGTTTCTCCCTCTGAAAACAAACACTTATTCTAATTGCTGGCATCAATGTTGTCGTTTTTTTCATATGGAATAATTTTGATTAGGCAATCAAAATATAGGCTCGCACTTTTTTTTTTTTTTTTTTACAAAAAAAAAATAGCATGGTAGAAAATAGCTCTCATTTGTGGTTCAACAGGTACCTTGCATGTTACCTTGAAGTGTGTTACTGTGAACTGTAAAGTGCGTTTCAAAGGTATTTATACCCCTGGAACTTTTCTACATTGTGTCAGGTTTCAGACGTACATACATTTATTGGAATTGTACATAATACACTCACACAATGTAGTGCATAAAGGGAAGATTTAAAGAAAGTGTAACATGGGTTTCAAAAATTGGAAGTTTGGTGTGGATTTATATTCAGCCCTACTGAGTTAATACTTTGTAGAACAAATTGTTCCTGCAATTACAGCAATTGTTCTAGATTTATTCAAGAGTATGAGAGTAAAGTTTGAATGCATTCCTTTTAGATTATTATTTAACTCAAATCTTTAAATTCTATGCATTCTTTACTTCCACTTCTTAATATGTTACTACTTTGTATTGCTCAACTGAAATCCCCATCGGTCAATGAAGGATTCTAAAGCTTAATAAATATATATATATATATATATATATATATATATATATATATATATATATATTTAAAACAAAAATATGTTTTTTATATATAATGAATATTTNATATATATATATATATATATATATATATATATATATATATATATATATATATATATATATATATATATATATATTTAAAACAAACATATGTTTAATATATATAATGAATATTTGCACCATGGACATGATTTTATAGTAAGAAAATACAAATGAAGAGTTAAAGTAAAGGGCTTTGCATAAAAATCCACTTAACTAAAATGTGTCACAGTTGAGATTGTCTTAGATAATAAATAGAAGATTTTATTTTATGCAAGCAAATAAATTACATGACATAACATACCATATGACCGAGTAGTTCATGGATAGAGCTTTTGTGCAAAAACATACCATACAGAACCTTAGCGTAAAATATAGAACTATGTCCAAAGTGTTACTTGGTTCCTGTAAGTCTACTGACCAGAAAACCCAGATTATCTCTAGCAATGTCACAGTGAAAAAGCAAATTAAGAAAAGGGGAAACAAAGTCAAATGAGGCAACAGAAGGAATATAACAGAAACTTTGAGAGGCCTGGAGGCAAGCTGGGAAAGTGACTTCTCAGGGAGATACAGTGTTTTTGTCATTTTTGATGCTGTCTCACATGTTTTGATGTTTGAAACTTTGTTACAAAATAGTATCTACATGCAGTGAGTAATAGATAAGTAAAAAGGCAAAGAAGATTTCTGTGCCAAACTTGCAAGCTTGAAAGGAGCATCTATGACGATTATCTATTCTACCCTCTATCTACTGATGAGTAGAAGAGTAAAATTACAGCCTTTGGGGTGGATGACAGATTAGATGGCAAGGGTAATAGAATGTCTTCTTTCAGGTGTCTTCATAATGTTGTTCTGTTGTCAGTCAACCACCCCATCAATAATGATCTCCCTTCCTGTTCTTTACAGATAAATCATAAAAAATTCAACAAACATCAACAATGCCATACTGTAACTAAAATGAGATTGGAAATTTAGCTTAATTTTGTTGCCTTTTTTTGTCACAACTCATGAAATCAAAATAATTCGTCTCCTGTCCACTGTGTACATTCTAGTCTCCACAATGGAGAAACAGCTGTAGGCACACAGAACAGAATAGCAAGGACGTTTAGGTCTTGTCTGTGTTGCCAGGATACAGCTGTCAAAGACAAGGCTTAGTTTAGCTCTGGGATAAGGGAAACATACTGTAGCGTCTTCAAGAATACTACTTCTTAATGAAACAGATTTCCATTGTCTATAAAAGTAAAATCTCTTTATTTGTAGATTTCTTTTTGCTGAGCACAAAGTCTTCTGTGAATTTTGCTTCAAAGCCTGAGAGGCCAGTTGATGAAAGCAGTCAAATGGAAGGATTTAATGAAACAACACAGACTAACACTGTGATTATTTCCCCTGTAAAATCCAGAAACAGGATTTTCAGGATCAGTAAGGTGCGGTTGGAGTGTGTGCAACTTTTTTTTTTTTCGTCACCTTTTATATTCATTTTAAAACACTGACAATATTTGAAGTGCTGGCCTGAAAAAAAAATAAAAAATCAGTTACACCAGGATATGGGAACTTTGAAAACATGGGAACAAAGTCCAGTCTGCTTGATGAGACAGATCATCAAGTTATGTAACACTGGGAAAAATCACTTTGGCTCCAGGGTTTTTCATAAAAGCTAAAATTAAAAAACAAAACTAAAAATGTTAAAATAGATTGATTCTTAGAGAGATATCAAGTCTCGTTAGGAATGTTTCTCTGCACCGCAAATTGGAACAAAACACTAAGCAGGACCAAAATAACAAATTTAATGGTACAACATAAGACAGTGGAGATTTGGATCGTGACTGGAAACTGCCATTTTTCTTTAGCACAACTTGCTAAATTGACGAGTCACAAACTGGATGTTTTCTGATCAGTGAATTGTAGCAGGTTGTGCTTCTGTGTGGGTACTGTTTCTGAGAAAAGATGACTCAAAAACTACAAAAGATTTATGTAGAATTAATAAATAAAAATAGGCACAGCTCAATCTCTTGTGGAATAATGAATTTCTTCAGAAATATCTGTTAATACAACCTTTAATAACCCAAAATGTCTGGAAGTTATTTTGCCTGCACACACACCTACACACACACGCACAAGCACTAACTGTATTGCACAATCTTTTGCCCTTGTCTTCCATTGTATCTCCCATTGGTAGTCAGCAGCAGCCAGAAATGTGCCTCTGACACTCCTTTTCTCCTCAGGGACAGCTTTAAACCAGACCATCCTGTTTTGTTTTTCTTTTTGTTTTAGTCTTATCCATTCTTTGTGTCAGTCTATCCTGATTTTGTATGTTAATAAAATTATGCCACCTTGAACATTTACTGTACATTATAACATTATTTTGTTATTAAAACAGCTGCAAAATATTTTTGAGACTATTAGAATTATTCTCCTATTTGGAAGTGTTCAGACCTATATACCCTAACTCAAATGAACGTTTTACAGTCATGCGATATAAAGGCCAATTTAAGCAGATGATATTTATGAATATTGCATGATCACACATGTCAAGAGAATCGTATATTTTAATTTTTACAGAAGTGGCCATAAAGCAAGAGGAAGATCTGGTGGAAGATGGTGACAACAGCAGCCCAGCACCTGAAGAAATAGGCCACACAGGAAATGAAGGAGCAACACCTGACGAATCCATTACTAGCAGCCCACACGATGTACAGGATGGATTGTCTGGGCCAAATGTACCATCAGATGCAGGGGTTAGACAGCAAAACGGTATGTATTATTTCGATACAGTATAGACCAAAAGTTTGGACACACCGTCTCATTCAAAGAGGTTTTTTTTATTATCGTGACTATGAATATTGTAGCTTCACACTGAAGGCATCAAAACTATGAATTAACACGTGGAATTATATACCGAACAAAAAAGTGAAACAACTGAAAATATGTCTTATATTCTAGGTTCTTCAAAGTAGCCACCTTTTGCTTTGATTACTGCTATGTAGACTCTTGGCATTCTGTTGATCAGCTTCAAGAGGTAGTCACCTCAAATGGTTTTCCAACAGTCTTGAAGGAGTTCCCAGAGATGCTTAGCACTTATTGGCCCTTTTGTCTTCACTCCACTCCAGCTCACCCCAAACCATCTCGATTGGGTTCAGATCCAGTGACTGTGGAGGCCAGGTCATCTGGCGCAGCACCCCATCACTCTCCTTCTTGGTCAAATAGCCCTTACACAGCCTGGAGGTGTGTTTGGGGTCATTGTCCTGTTGAAAAATAAATGATGGT
>JAHUTJ010067446.1:0-16011 GCA_036250325.1 Characodon lateralis
CTCTACAACCCACACAAGTGGCTCAGGTAGTGCAGCTCATCCAGGATGGCACATCAATGCGAGCTGTGGCAAGAAGGTTTGCTGTGTCTGTCAGCGTTGTGTCCAGAGCCTGGAGGCGTTACCAGGAGACAGGCCAGTACACCAGGAGATGTGGAGGAGGCAATAGGAGGGCAACAACCCAGCAGCAGGACCACTACCTCCACCTTTGTGCAAGGAGGAACAGGAGGAGGGGCTGCCAGAGCCCTGCAAAATGACCTCCAGCAGGCCACAAATGTGCATGTGTCTGCACAAACGGTTAGAAACCAACTCCATGAGGATGGTATGAGGGCCCGACATCCACAAATAGGGGTTGTGCTCACAGCCCAACACCGTGCAGGACGCTTGGCATTTGCCAGAGAACACCAGGATTGGCAAATTCGCCACTGGCGCCCTGTGCTCTTCACAGATGAAAGCAGGTTCACACTGAGCACATGTGACAGACGTGACAGAGTCTGGAGACCGTGCAGAGCGATCTGCTGCCTGCAACATCCTTCAGCATGACTGGTTTGGCAGTGGGTCAGTAATGGTGTGGGGTGGCATTTCTTTGGAGGGCCGCAAGGCCCTCCATGTGCTCGCCAGATGTAGCCTGACTGCCATTAGGTACCGAGATGAGATCCTCAGACCCCTTGTGAGACCATATGCTGGTGCGGTTGGCCCTGGGTTCCTCCTAATGCAGGACAATGCTAGACCTCATGTGGCTGGAGTGTGTCAGCAGTTCCTGCAAGATGAAGACATTGAAGCTATGGACTGGCTGGCCCGTTCCCCAGACCTGAATCCGATTGAGGACATCTGGGACATCGTGTCTCGTTCCATTCACCACCGTCACATTGCACCACAGACTGTCCAGGAGTTGGCAGATGCTTTAGTCCAGGTCTGGGAGAAGATCCCTCAGGAGACCATCCGCCGTCTCATCAGGAGCATGCCCAGGCATTGTAGGGAGGTCATACAGGCACGTGGAGGCCACACACAATACTGAACCTCATTTTGACTTGTTTTAAGGACATAACATCAAAGTTGGATCAGCCTGTAGTGTGTTTTTTTCACTTTAATTGTGTGTGTGACTCCAAATCCAGGCCTCCATTGGTTAAAAAATTCGATTTCCATTGATGACTATTGTGTGATTTTGATTTTGTTGTCAGCACATTCAGCCTTGTACAGAACAAAGTATTAAATGAGAATATTTCATTCATTCAGATCTAGGATGTGTTATTTGAGTGTTCCCTTTATTTTTTTGAGCAGTGTATATATATATATAGATATATATATATATATCTATATATATATATATATCTATATATATATATAGATACATATATATATTAAAATGTGCGGCTGGGATTTGAGATGTGTGCTGTTACTTTTGTTGTCGTTTCGAGTTACCATGGAGACATGATTGGCCTTAAACTACGCCCCAATATTTCCACAAAATGATTCAGGGAGGATTCAATATATATTTCAGACTTCGCTATGTCGTCATACTTTTACCTCAAAAAACAGTTTAGCTTTATGTTTGTAGAGAACTCCGTCATCTTTTCAGAAGTAAAAATGGTATGTTGATGGCTGCTAAGGTTTTCCCACATTTATGGTATGTCCCAATTCAGGGGCTGGATCCTTCGAAGGCTGTATTTGTAGGCCGATTACGTCACGGCGCGGCGGCGAAGGCTGTCCCAATTCATGAATCCTACAGAGAGTCCTTCAATTTTGCGTCCGACAAATGTGTCCTTCTTTTGCCCGATGGGGTGCCCAAGGGATGGATGTCACCAATGCTTCAATAATTTTAAAAATTCTCTTCACGGTTTTCGTACAGCGTGCGGTTGTTTAGACACTTTTTTGGGACTCTAAGGTATGCAGGCTCAGAGGGAGACAATCAGTTGCAGTCAGTTACTCACACACACACACACATAGACACACATGAGTGCTGTCAGTGGAGGAGCAGATAACCAAAGCAACAGAACACTGCCTCTTCTGAGGGAGGAGAAGGCCAAAGCCTGGCTCTTCAAGGTCAAAGTGACACATACTGTACATAACAACACACACCTACAGTTCTAGGCCACATTACAGCAAAAAGAGGATTTACATTGATCCTAAATTCCTAACGAGATCAGTGGACCGGGTGCTATTTAAAATCAGAGCCATGGTCATATACACATAATGAATATCAAAGGTGCTCCACCCTTTCAGTCATGACTTTCAAAATTAAGTTTATTTAAACTCTGAAAAACTAAAAGCCTCAAAGATGTACACAGTACATTACTAAGTTTTTGTTTTCTATATTAATAATGGAACTAAACCAGTCCCCAAAAGACAACCATGCTGGACTTTCAAAATTAAACCTAGACATATTTAACAAACAAAAGCTTACATTTACTATAGTTACTATCCACATTTAAAGTTGAGAAAAGAGTAAACTGGGAATTTAGCATAGAAAGCATGTTCTACATAACAAATGTAACTCAACCAGACCTAAAAGGACAAATATGCTGGACTTTCAAAATGAGATTTAAACCTCATACTCATTATATTCCACTTTTCAAGGACCGGGTCGCGAGGTAGCAGTCTGAGCAGAGATGCCCAAACTTCCCTCTCCCTAGACACCTCCTCCGGCTTCTCTAGGGGCTACCCGAGGCGTTCCCTGGCTAGCCGAGAGACATAGTCCCGCCAGCGTGTCCTTGATTACTGCTGGGACTTAACTAGTGTTAAAATAGAACTTTGTTTGCCTTTTAAAATAAGTGTTGGACCACTTGTTGCTGAATGTTGGACCACTTGTTTGCTGAATATTGGACTATCTGCACGTTGTTGGACGTCACTATGCCTTTCCAACGGCATCGGCCATTTTGTATCCAGGACAGCCCGCTCCTACATATCCCATCAAGCATTGCAACTGATATGATGGGACGCCCTAAGTTTGACGTCACAGGGCGCTATATATGAAGGCACCCAGCGTGAACATGCGCCTTCTGCTGGAAACCGGACTAGCAACTGAAGCACATCTTCAAGAGAAGAGTTTCTTGCGGAGTTCATTTATTCTCTCTCGTTGGCCAACGAACAATCCCTAACTGAGGTTTCTGGAATGAGAAGGCCAGAAATTTCACTTTGCCGATCAAAGACATGAGCTTAACACGTAACTAAGAACACGGAGTTTTGAGGAGTCGAACCGCTACCGTGTTTCATCCCAAGTTGACTTTGATGGTCAGATCATATTTTTCCTTTTCGCCAAGAAGGCCAGAGGATGAAGACTGACCGCTTTCCTGAAGTTAATTGTGGACGCACAATTACCTCCGTCCCACCTTTCCTCGCTCGACACAGTCCAGTCATCATGCAGAAGTTGAGCGTCTGGGCCAGCCGAGGCCAGCCCACTGCCCCATAGAGCCCCAGAGACGCTGAGCGTCCGATGGGCGGGACAAAGCCCACCATTTTTGCCCCGCTATAGAACTCACTGTTTAAAGCACTGTGAAACTGCGGGAATGAGTGAGAGGAAAGCCACGTCCTTACCAGTGATAAGAAGCTGATTCTAAACAAAAGTTGAGCACGTTGTAGCGCATATTTAGTCAATAACATGTACACAGAACAGTATATATTTGATCACTTATTTTTTGACATTTTAGGGGAAGCTGAGCTTCCCTTGCGGTCTTAGAGCAATCACCACTGGTTGCTAACTGTATACTTTGCAAATAAATTTTTATTTGGATTTGCGTAAAATCTTCATAAAAATAGAGCATTCTAGTGCAACATCACAATATGTTCCACTGAAACCTGCAGTTGCACCCAGTAATTTTTGGTTAAAACTTGATATTTTTCACCATCTTCCATTTATTTGTGGAAAACTACAATGAAACACTTCCCTGACAAAGTCTGTAAGCCTTGGCAATGGATAAGATTTCTTCAAGAGGATATATAAAGTGCAAAAATGTGGACTATTTCCCAGCTTACAGCCTGAGAGATACCACCGGTTCCAGAGTCATATTTGCTGTAGGATCTTACCCATCATGCCTGGAAATCCTAAGAAAACATTCTCTTCATTCACATTTAATTGGAAAGCTGTGTAGATTTCATGAGGCTCAGTATCAGTGGAGCAGAGTAAGGTAGAGAGAAAAACTAGGAATAAACAGAGTTGCTGCTTGGAGTGGGTGCTTTTATACACGTAAAGCTTTTTCCTTCTAAAGGTAGGTTAGGAGTCAAGAAATGAGGTCATGAAGGTTGAAGAGTTTCTCCACAGATGCTTCCTTGACTTTACACATGTTTCTAAATGAAATACCTGAACACTGACAATACACACACAAACATACACAAAAATGTATGCTGGAAACATTTGCCTATTTATTGGCTGTACATAAGAGGTCATGTTTTCTCATTTCAGGAATTAACAAATACAGAGGTTTTTGATTCTATCTTATATAAATATAGGGTTATCTACATACGAGTTTTTATTGTGAAGGTCTGCTGTTTTTCTGTTGAACAAATTGTAAAACAAACTGTGCTTTTTAAAAGTAATCATACATAAAAAAATCTGCCTTTGTTCCAGTTACAACCATAATCCTTGTTGTCTTTTACAGGGTTTTGCTGGACAAACATGAGATACAGCCTAACTGTAAAATGGAAGGAAAACAACAAATACATTTTAGAGTTTTTCACACATAAAACTCAGATGTTTGGGCATGTCTAAAGTGGGGCATGAGTTTAAAATCAGTCCCCCTGAGTCAATACTTTGTAGAACCAACTTTGGCTGCATTTACGACAGTAGGTCTTTTGGAGTATGTCTCTACCAGCTTTGCACATCAAAAACTGGAAATGCACCCCGTTCTGTTCAGTCAGAGTGGATGCTGAGAATCTGTGAAGAGCATATTACAGATCTTGCCACAGATTCTCAATCGGATTTAGGCCTAAACTATAACTGGGCCATTTTCATAGAATGTTGTGAGCTGAAACCATGCCATTTTAGTTCTGGCTATATGTTTTGCATTGTTTTCCACCTAGATGAAGAACCTCATACACCTATAAGTTTCAAAATAATATAACCATCTATCTATTGGTCAGTTAGCAACATAAGCACATGGAAAAAGGCATGTCACAATGCCTGCATATTTCTAAACTACAGTCATATTCAATAATTTAGAATATGTTTTCTGATGAGGCTCGTTTGTTAGATTAAAAAGACATTTTGAAAACAACAACCTTTATACAGGTATTAAACATACTTTTCATTAAGCTCACATTTCTGTAATAAAATAATTTTTTATTGGTCTGATGTAATATTCTAATCCTAAAAGTCATGTTTTCATTAGCTGTAAATGGAAAATCATCATAATTAACTTAAATAAAGGCTTTAAAACATCAGTCTATATGTAATTAGTCTAAATAATGTGTTTTATTAAGTGAATTGAGTTACTGAAATAAATGAACTTTTTAATAATATTCTAATTTACTGAAAAAAGCTGTAAAGATTGTAGTGTACATAATTTTGTTTTTAATCTATTATACTTAGAAAGCATCAAAAAGTCAAAAAAAAGGAGACCACATCATGGCATATGTTCAAACAAGAAAATTTCATTTATAAAAATTATTAAAAAAACAGACATACCATTAATTTTCAACCGAACAGATACGTGCACAAAGCACCACAATGATAGCCCGATTTCAGACAAAACTGTCAAATATTATTTAAACAGAAGGTATAGTTCAATGTTGGGACCCACAGCCATGGATTTCAACATCAAACTCCAGTACGAACTCTTCTGGAAATTTTCAAAATAAAGTGCATTAACCTTCTTCCGACACAGCCAGGAAACAGTATAACTGCGGACTTCCTGTGACGCCCCTACTAAAATAAAAGCACAGCTGTTGCTACATCCGCCCTCTTCCACACGTCTTCGAGAGAGACCGGTCTGGAGAGGCCGAGTGCGCTAATGTCTTTTGCTAACAAAAAGACATAAACTCTTCAAACTGGATCCAAGAGTGTCATATGATCATCGATCATATGCAAAGATAAGTACGAATGAAATACTGTCTGTGTATCCGGTATTTTCATTCATGAACGGGGAAATTAAGGTGTAAGAGTTGCTTACCTTTTCTCTCCGAGGCCTGCCAAAACTGTGTCGCAGAGAAATCCCCAGTAGAGAAGCTGTTTCTACAAGCCGAGTCTGAAGGAAGGACAACGGCCCGCACCGCCGTATTTACGGTAATGCACAGCTGGTTGACGGACAGAACGGGCCGCCCAGCTACAGCAACAGCAACATTACCAATTTACGAGGTAGAGCATTGGGTGTAACAATAATTAAAATGAACATGCAGTCAGTTTTTGTGCCATCAACTCAAAGTGAAATGCCTTTCATTCTCAGTCCTCTGTCATGACCTCCTTGTGTTTTTTTCTCATCTTGTCATTTGGATGTTGTGAATAAGGGTGTCTTCCATCTAGTGCAAACACACCCATGAATGAATCACATGCATACATATGATTCATGCCATGTACAGCAGAATGCCATAGAAAAGCAATTTCCGGTAGCCCATCCATATGTCAACAATCCTACTGGTTTTATGTAAAATCTCCCCTCTCTTTTACTTGCTTTATCCAGTCCCTCTGCAGCCTTGTAACATCAATGTATTTAAGAGGGAGGTCTCATCAAGGGCTGGCAATGCATAATTTGGCAAGAGGCAGCATCTGCCAAGGTCACTCAACATCCATGTGTTTGGCACAATCGCTGCTGTGTTACTTAAACCTAGCACTTTACATTTAAACAAAAAAGCTGCACACACATTTGCAATTTTAATACAGTTTGTAAAGCTGCATGCAGAGCAGAGGCCATCTTTTGAGGGAATCTGTAATATTTAAACAGGCAAGGCTTGCTGCTGCCATAGCTGCTCATTTGTAAATGGGCCAGCAACTGAAGCCGAACCTCTAATCACCGTAATAAGAGAGAATGAGGTCTGCATATGCAAAGAAGGAAGAAAAGATGGTGAATGAGGAATTTGAGTAGAGACAGAGAAAAAAATGGCACCAAAAAATACACAGTGAAAGCAGTAAGGGATGAAGAAGAGCCAGACAGATTTCTCTGCATTTCTGATTTGGTTGGCTGATATTCTTTAGAGCGACAGAGCACCGGGAGGAGTAGATGGAGTGAGGCAGCAACCAGGGTGAAGGCAATAGTAACAAAATAGACGCAATTTTTGTATTTCTTTAAGCCATTTGTTAAGGTTTCCTGCTTGACAGTGTAGCTTGTTTCCTGCACCAGCCACTGTTTTTTATTTATTTATAAAAGCACAGTTTTATTTAAGGGGACAAATTTATTAAGAATAATTTGACCACATTTTGTACAATTTGTACATTTCTGACCTCAAATGACAACAAATAAATGACTTAAGATTATTACAGCAAGTGGCATGTTTCACTGTAGTTATTTTGACGTATTTCCACGAATACTCAATTCCTTTTCAGTTGTAAATAATTCCACGCAAATGTTCACATAAAGTAAAAGATTTTAAATAATCCCTTTTACTGCAGTAGCATAATCTTAAACTGTAAAACGTTTATCTTAATTTCAGTTCATTAAGTCAATAGGGAAAGGCATCCTTGTTAAGAGGTAATTGTTTTTTTACAAACCGTGGTGCCAAACCAATGCTTTACTTTTTTACATTTGTTAAGAGCATTTAGGAAATTTTATAATGAGTAATTAATGACTTTTGTTTCCCTGGATATGATGTGACAAATACCTGTTTCCCTTAGCCACCCAAGATAATATGCCATTGAAATAGCTGTGTTAATCTTCATAAATTTAAAAATTGCAACAAAAAAAAGTTGTTCCTGTAAATGTACCCATATCTACAAAGGAATAAATAAACTTTTTTCATAAAATGAAAGGGTGATAAACAAGGCTTTAACTGGCCAAAGATTGTCTTGTGTGAAACACAGTGTGGAGAATGGTAAGTGAGGCATAAAAGTCACCAAAGCTCTGTTAGTGGCATCATTTAGATGCTATATATATATATAAAAATTGATTGCTTTGAAGGCATGGAAATGAAAAAGCATTTTCTGATCGCAGCAAACATGAATGTGTGAAGTTTGAAAAGTGCTTCCAGGATTTTAACTAGCTCCTGTGAAAATTATCTTATATTAAGCCTCCTGAAAAAGAAAATGCTGGAGGGACTCTGTATCCCTTCTGGCATAGGATTTTCTTCCCCAGTGGATAAATGTACTCAAACAAAAGTTTTGCTTTTTTATAAAACTTTCCTGTAAGATTATGCAGCTGCAATAAAAGGAAGTTTATTTTAAGGCTTTTTACACACCGTTACCTAAAAGAGCCATACATATGGTGGACACTTTTGATAAATTACAAAATGATATAATCCATATTTAAATGATGATCGTGTAGAGCACTGTATTCTTAATTATTTTGAAGGATTTTAAGTAGAGAACGTCTTCTTTTTAGCAATTTTAAAATAAATCACAGACTGGTGACATGAAGTTATTTTCTTGTTCTACTTACTCTCCTTGCTGACATTAACTGGACACATAGTGGGCCAACATGTAATGTGGACAAAAAAAACAATGTTTATAATAAACATGGCTAAATAGATCATTCAGAATGTTCTAAAGAATCGAGAAATATTTAAAAACCTGTAAGCAACAGAAGCTGGGAGAGAAAGAAGGGTGCAGGGAGGAGGGGAATGAGGAAGAGAGGGAATGTGACAGAGTGGTGACAGAGAAAGAGAGCAGGGCACTCTCTATGTGTGTGTGTTGTCTGTGTGTCAGAACTGTGTGTCTCTGTGCTCGTGTCCCGAGGCGCAGGCAAACATTAGCTGCATTAAGTGAGCTGACAGGTCCCTCCCCATTACCACTACTGGTGGCCCAGGGAGGCACAGAGAGCTGGGCAGGAAATGGAAAGACACTGGCTCCAACCAAATGTTTGTACAACTCAAAGCAAATGTGTCCTCCTGTGCACATGCAGACATCATGACATTGTTGCTTGGCAAAACATGCCTCAGTGTTGGCCACAATCATGCAAAAACAGAACTCTAAGGAAACAATTATTACTTGCAAAACACCCACACACAGGAGCCAGAAAAGGTCTAAACCTTTTTTTCAATTCATAGGCAATGTAAATTCCCTCAGTGTGCAGGCAAACACACTCCATACATCATATATACTGATAGTGATTCACTCTCTCTCAGTATACAAAAGCACAGCAAACAGACCTTTGTGTATGTATGTGTATTGCTTAAATCAATTGTTGTCTTGTCTGGGGGTCAGGGTTAAAGACCATCTACTACCTCTATCCTTCCATTATTCACTCATGGCACGACCAACCCCCTCTGCTACAACAAGTACACACACAGATTAGTCCCTTGGGAGCATTTCCATTTTTAGAGCATTTTAATAGCCTAATACTATACTTACTACATTGTGCTATGCAAAATGGCTTAGCTATCTGTTACTGTCACTCAGATGGTGTGTCCATCATACACGTTAATACAGAAGACAGGTACAGACAGATCATTACACAAGTCATTACACTATTTTTTTCACAGCAGAGTGGCAGGAGGGCAACCTTGAGACAACTCTGTTTCCTGAAAAAAGAGAACAGAGGACAGCAATGAGATGAAGTAGGAGGAGAAAATGTAGAGAACTCACAGAGAAAGAAGTGTAGAGAGGGCAACAGGGGAAAAAATGGATGATGTTGTGCAAAATAAGTGGGATAGCCAACTGGGAGGTGAAGAAGAAGAAGAAAAGAAGGGAAAGACAGTAAAAGCAAAGGAGGTAGTTGACCTCTGGCAACAAAGAGCCTGACTCTAGTCCAAGAAAGTGGGGATTGTGAGGAGTGGGATGTTTGTTCGTGAAGATGTTTTTCCTCAAATACAGTGTCTCAGCGCTGCGGTCTGCATGTGTGCACAGATCTGTGTGTTTGCGTGTGTGTGTAATCTCCCCAGAGCAAATCTCCTTTTAGCCAAAGCAGGGAAGAATGGAGAAGAAAAGGAAAAGCCATCTTTATCCAAATCCAATTGCAGCTGGAAGGAGAGAGCAGCGCGAGGGAGGCAGAGGAGGAGAATGGAGGAGGAGAAGACGTTGTAATTTGTCTGAGGGATTACAAGAGGTGCTGGCAGAGCATGATTGCTTACTGTGTGTGCAAGCACACTTGCATTTGTGTGTATGTAAAATCAGAGGCAATATTTTTGTAACTCAAGTAGCACTGTAAAAAAATCTTAACAGGTCTTCTTTAAGTATACATTTGAATCTTTTGTGTGTCATATTGACAAACAGCAGATGGTTCCAATAAAGGGCTAACCACTGACCATCAAACATGCTCAGTTTTTTTTAAATTATCCAACTATCTTTAGCTTTGCTGTGATCTTGTGCTGCTACACTGCAAACATTTTAAACTTTGATATACTTAGCTACGTGTTGCGAGTAAAGGGCTGCACCCCCCTTTTGCCTTCAGAACTGTCTTAATTCTATGTGACACTGACAACAAGGTGTCAGAAACATACCTGAAAGATTTTTGCCCATATTGACATGATGGCATCTTACAACTGCTCACACTGGTATAATACAAACCTTGAATTGCTCCACATCCCAAAGGTGCTCTAACGGAATGAGATCTGGTCTCTGTAGAGGCCAATGGAGTACAGTGAACTTATTGCCATATTCAAGAAACCAGTTTGAGATGATGTGAGTTTTTGACATGTTTGACAAGTAGGCCTTAGAAGATGGGTACACTGCAGTCATAAAGGGATGGACATGGACATCAGATATACTCAAGTAGGCTGCTCAGTTGGTACTAAATGACCCAAACTGTCTCCCACACCATTACACCATCACCACCCGCCTGAAGCACTGATACAATGCAGGATGGATCTATCCATTCATGTTGTTCATGCCAAATTTTGACCCTACCATCTGAACATTGTACCTTAACTCGAGATTGATCAGACTAGATTACATTTGTCCAATCTGTTATTGTCCAATTCCGGTTAGCCTCTAAACATTGTAGCCTGATTTTCATGTTCTTAGTGGCCACAGGCGAACCTGGTGTATCCCTTTGCTCTAGCAGCAAAGGGCTACAACAACAAGTTCAACATGTTCTGTGTTCAGAGATGGTGTTTTGCATAACCTTGGTTATGACAAGTGATTGAGGAACTGCTGTCCTTACATAATCTGAAACAGTCTGCCCATTTCAATCTGACCTCTGACATCAACAAGGAATATTCAGCAAACAACTCCTTCTCACTAAACATATTTTCTTATTCGGATGATTCCCTGCAAATGTGACAGATGGTTGTATGTTGAAATCCCAGTAAATAACCATTTTTTGGGATATTCATGCCAGCTTGTCTGGCACCAATAAGTATTCCACATTCATAGTCACTTAAACATTAATTTCCCATTTGGATGCTTGGTTTAAGCTTTTAAAGTCTCGATCAAGTCTAGATGCGTTGAGTTCTTGATTCCCTATTAATATTACAAGTAGGTGTGCCTGATAAAGGGGCTGGTAAGTATATGGCTAACATATAGTCCAGAATAATACCCAGCATGTTAGAAGACGTGCACCTGAACCACTTTGTAATTCATGGCTCACTCTTGTTAGAGGGGGTCAATTTGTCTCAGTGTTATTTCCCCCTTTAAATAGGTTAATATAATAGATAAAAGTAGAGCAGCAGAATGTATTGTATCGCAGTCACCATTGCAATATCAATATGTGCATTATTGCTATTGCAAAAGACTACTTGAAAGCAATATTCAGCAGGTTGTTACATTTTGCGTTCTTTACATGATATAGATTTTAAAGACTGACATGCAAACGCTCAGGGAGAGAGGTGCAGCTATAGCGATAATGGAACAGAAAGCAAACTGAGGAGACTATGAGTTAATCGGAACCGATATTGTCATTACATTATTCAAGAAGAAAACTGGATGACATGGTCTCGTAATGTCGAGCATGCCTAGTTAGAAATTTATGTTTTAGCAAAGCATGTAACCTTCGATAAACTTAACAAAGATACCCCCTCCCCCACCCCCATGCGTTCCCTCGTCTGTGTAAAATGTTTGTATTTCTCCATTAAAAAACATATTCAAAACAGCAGGTGAAATGAATTAAGTGTTTTCAATCAATGGGATGGCAGTCAGATATGAGTTGGGGACATGGTTTTCAACAACAAACATAGAAGTCAACAACAAACATAAAGTGAGCTGAGACAACAGAGTTTTCATGGCATAGCTTTTTTTTTTTTTTTACTTGTGACTAATAAAAATAGAACTGCGCAGGTATGGGTTTTTTAAGAGAATGTCAAAGTGAATATTATGCCATTTGCTGCCACTGTATTGTTTCCTCAGGAGTAAGACACATACGTTTTTGCAAGGTCAAAAATGTGAATGAGTGTAACTTCCAATCAACTAACATCAGTTTATTTCAAAGCTTTATGGGTCAATAAATAGAGAAATACACTTAAAATGTTAGTTGTAATATTTGAAATATGTATATTAAAGCATGTCATCTAATATACCAAAGCTCTCAAAACACCTACAAGTGAATTAAATAAAGACAGAAAAGAAAAGTTTTTTAGGAAAAATACAGTAGTGGATAAATTTACCTGTCATTTAAATCACCAAAATTTGACGTATGACATATTGTTATTTCTCCAGAAATTCACTTTCCCAATTTTCCATTTTCATATTGACAGGACTAGTTTACAGCATATGAACTAAAACTGATTACACTGAAGCAAAAAGAAACTGCACTTTTGCACTGAAAATAGTCAGCTGAGGTGGTTTGGGTTTGGGTTCAGGATGCCTTCCTGAGCCTCCTTTTGAGAGTTAAAGGCACATCCCACTGATATGGCTTTCTACAAAAGAAGTTCCAGTTCTTAATCAAGGCTGGTGGTTGAGCAAATTCTTTACAGGTTCTGTAAAACAACCGGTTTGCTCGTCCACCATCTTTATGGAATCAAGGCAATGTAATCAGCTTTGAGTGCAATTGTTTGCACTGCATGTCATTCTTAAACTCTGTGATGGGTGATTTCCAAATGAAACTTCAGGGTGATAAAGGAAAGTAAGAGTTTTTGTGATGTTAATTCAACATATTATCATCCAATTAAGTGCAAGGTTTTTACCATTCTATTGTTTAACATTTTACTGAAAACTACTTTAAAAAACAATTTTAAGCCTGCAGTTTAAAACATTTTCATTTGGCTGCTGCTCCCCCACTATTCTAACTCCTGACAGAAGTGGCATTTCTTCGGTTCCAGCAGTGAACAGGTGCAGTATCCAGAACAGCACCAGTTTTTCGGTTTAGGGCCTAACGCCCTGGACCGATAGGACTAGGCCCTGTTAACAGTGAATGTTAACTGTTCATGGATGGATGCATGTATGTGGATGGATGTGATGGATGGATGGATGGATGGATGGATGGACCTGAAAATACCAACCATGTATAGAAAACAGATCTGAAGATGGTTATGAATTAGCCCTATTTTTTAAATTAGATTTGTTGTGCATTAAGGCCATAACAGTAAACTGAACCAATATAAATAGTAACATTGGTCATTTCATATTTTCTTCAAGTACAATAAATTAAACATGATTTGAAGGCCAGATTTGTCTTCCCACGCAACACCAAAAGCACAAAACTAAGAAAATACCAAAAAAGAGTGATTCATTTCATAATATGTAGCCTTTTAGAGTATTTTAGGATTGCTAAATAAAAGGAAATGGGGGAAAAAAAACAGGTAAAATTTGGTACGACAGCTAAAGAATAATTGTGGAAGAGAGGAATGGGCTTGAGGTCAGTTTGGTTGTCAGTTTGATGTGATATGACTGTTAGAAACAGAAGAATGCTCACATCTGCCTGGAGCAGGGTAAGACTTAAGGACAGTGGAGTCAGATAAGTGTCAGTGTAAAACAGCATCAGTGTCTTTCTGTGTTTTTCTGAGTGACAGTGATACAAGGACGTCTGCCCGAAAACACACACATAAACTGTGCAACAACACAAACATGCACTAACACGGCAGCCCAGAGGCCTTATGCAAGCGTAGCTGTTTTGGTGTGACACACAGCATACACTGCACATCACATCAGATCCACAGCAGCGTCTTACCAAGAAACCTGTGGACCTCAATGATACATAGATACCCTGCCTCAACAAATGATTACACACTCCTACAGATATTTTATACTGTCGGGCTGCATATATTTTTTTTTCCTGTGCACAGAATCATCCTGCTGCATTATGAGAAAAGGAGCAGCAAAATGGATTCACATTTCAGCCATGTTAAAAATAGTTTAGTGCTTTGCAGGGCAATAATACATTACAAACAAAAAGATTGCGTTCGGTATTTTTAATATAAGAGTTTTTATGATTTTGAGATGGCAAACACTTTTCTTTTCAGATGGTAGGGAATTTAGGGAGTAGGGTTGCATTCATAAAAATACTTTAAAAGGTTTGGAGGTTCCCCTCCTTGAACCGCCACCTTAACGTGGTGGAGGGGTTTGAGTGCTCAAATGATCCTAGAGACTATGTTGTCTGGGGCTTCAAATGCCCCTGGTAGGGTTTCCCATGGCAAACAGGCTCTAGGTGACGGGTCAGACAAAGAGCGGTTCGCGTTGTGGTTTACCCCAGTGGATGAGAGGGTCGCATCCCTGCCCCTTCGGGTTGGGGACAGGTCTCTGAGTGTCCTTTCGGCCTATGGGCCGAGCGGTAGTGCGGAGTACCCGGCCTTCTTGGCGTCCCTGTCAGGGGTGCTGGATAGTGCCCATGTGGGAAACGACAGTAACACCTGGAGAGCCATGATCGGGAGGAATGGCCTCCCTGATCTGAATCCGAGTGGTGAATTGTTAGTGGACTTCTGTGTTAGTCACAGATTGTCCATAATGAACACCATGTTCAAACACAAGGGTTTCCATCGGTGCACTTGGCACTAGGACACCCTAGGCAGGAGGTCAATGATCAACTTTGTTGTCGTATCATCAGACTTTCGGCCACATGTTTTGGACACTCGGGTGAAGAGAGGGGCTGAGCTGTCCACTGATCACCACCTGGTGGTGACTTGGATCCACTGGAAGAGGAGAAAGCTGGACACACTTGGCAGGCCCAGGCTTATAGTGAGGGTGTGCTGGGAACGTCTGGCGGAGCCCTTGGCCAGGGATGCATTCAACTCCAACCTCCGGGAGAGCCTTAACCAGATTCTGGGGGATGTTGGAGACATAGAGTCCGAGTAGACCATGTTCTCCGCGTCTATTGTCGATGCTGCTGCCCGTAGCTGCGGCCGTAAGGTCTACGGTGCCTGTTGCGGCGGCAATCCCCGAACCTGATGGTGGACACCGGCAATAAGGGACGCTGTCAAGCTGAAGAAGGAGTCCTATCAGCTGTGGTTGGCTTGTGGGACTCCTGAGGCGGCTGACGGGTACCGTGAGGCCAAGCATGCCATAGCCCGTGCTGTGGCAGAGGCAAAAACTTGGGCCTGGGAGGAGTTCAGTGCAGCCATGGAGAAGGACTACCGGTTGGCCTCGAATCAATTCTGGCAAATCAGGAGGGGGAAGCAGTGCTTTGCCAACACTGTTTACAGTGGGGGTGGGAGGTTGCTGACCTCAACCGGGGACGTTATCGGGCGGTGGAAGGAGTACTTCGAGCATCTCCTCAATCATGCCATCACATATTCCCTGGTAGAAACAGAGGCTGGGGACTCGGGGTTAGACTCTTTCATCATCCAGGCTGAAGTCACCGAGGTGGTTAAAAAGCTCCACGGTTGCAGGGCTTCGGGGGAGGATGAGATCTGCCCTGGGTACCTCAAGTCTCTGGATGTTGTGGGGCTGTCATGGTTGACACCCCTCTTCAACTTTGCGTGGCGGTCAGGGACAGTGCCTCTGGACTGGGAGACTGGGGTGGTGGTCCCCCTTCATAAGAAGGGTGACCGGAGGGTGTGTTCCAACTACAGGGGGATCACACTCCTCAGCCTCCCTGGTAAGGCCTACGCCAGGGTATTGGAGAGGAG